>DWQX01000157.1:0-57045 GCA_018245475.1 Pharmacophagus antenor | reverse complement strand
TATATATATATATATATATTGTTAACGATTGACCTTGCGGACGAGTACACAATCGACACAACCTGTGTTTCAATTGATTTCAGTATCAGTAGCCCGGCCCCAAGACCGTGAGCTATCTGTGGCTTAGAGCTGTTTGTAAATATATTAGACGCCGCGCATCTTATCGAAGCACTTCACAGCCGACGCTCTCGAGTATCAAAGTGATTTTAAAACACGATCAGCGTCACTAACTCGCGACCTCTTGTACATATAGGTTAAGTGCTTTCGCCTCGAGTGTACCCTTCTTTAACGTAGTGCCAAAATATTGTGTTCTATATTCGAACGCTCCAAGAGAATGCTTAGCTTGGGGCAAGAAGGATCGAGGGAGAGGGGTGACTAATGTAATAATAATTCACGTTGCGTTATTATGCGTTGTGCGAGACGTGGCTGCTACTTATCACCCTTCCAACGGACGTGATCCTCAGCCATTGTGATAGAACCCGCGATGGTTCCGGGGTCTGCTTCAGTTAGCGTTGAAGGGGCCGCGGTTTTGTTCCGAATGGGGATCCCTCGACTCCTCCAAGACGTTGTGGACGACCATCAAGGGGGTTTTACTGGGTAAAAAACATACATAAGCTTGTCCTACATCCTGAAGGCCGGGTATATTGCGAATGTCTCCCCCCACCCTCCCACAAAATCATAAAATTAAACGTTGTGCACATAACTGAATATTGTACGACGTGACGCTACGTGCTGTTGTGTTTAAGAATTAAGCCGATGCTCACCGCATGTTGTACCTTTCTATCTCGCTCACACTTATAAAATATCTATTCTTCGTCTCAGTCGAGCAACCCCACCTAAGTTTAAATATACAAACTGTTAAAATTTTTTAAACGCTCTCCTATAAAAATAATAATCTCTAAAAAATTGTTTACTAATTAAACAGCGTTTGATTACTTTAACCGCTTCCCTGGCGTCGATTTATCGCCTGCAACACGTAGGTCTTAGATTCGTTTTCAAGACTATGCGTAGGAGTTTGGACCTTAAAAGTATGAGGTTGAAACCGGCGCCGACATTATATGGAAATGTTTTATTTAATTAACATTTTAAAATTAGAATTACTAATCGGTCAAAACGACGAGAAGCATCAATTGATTACTATATTATATACTAACTTTTTATAATCCGTTGAAAAAATTTTATCACATATATTTCGTTTATTCAAAATATAACTCTTCTAATCTTACAAAATAGTAAAAATTTCTTTCGTCTTTACATATTTCTTTACATTAGTTATTACAAATACATATATTACAAACGTTAAAAGTTCTATTGTAAAAATCAAATTCTTGTCAAGCCGTATGATAACTCTTATCGCTATTCTCGACGTCTGATGTGCATGACCCATGTTGTGTCCATCTGTTGTTAGAGATGCAATGAGAATATAACCATAAGTACGTGTAGATTTACATTAGTTTTATTGTGGTCTGTCGATCGACCTAAATAAATAAATAATGGAATCACTGATGGTAAAGTACGCGTTGTATATCAACACTCTGGTTTCACCGTCCATTGTACTCAACTGTTTTGGAGGGTGGTACATCATCTAATATTACTTTTATATTATTAATAACACAAACGCTTAACCGTGTAAAAATAACCTACCTTTTTACTGTTTATGATTAAAAATTTAACAAAGATTTCTTTTTATCATTTAAATAAAATGGGTTAAGGTCTCGCGCGACGACTAGTATTTAAAACTAAAAAAATATATATTTCAAAAGTATAACGTAACCGATTTCTTATTATATTTTTTGTAACTTTTAATTGAGTATTTATTTCCATAAGCAGGAGTAATTGAAGAAGTCTTAACGTATTTTTTAAATAAACCTCCCACAGAGATCGTTCCAGTGTTTGAGAGTGTAAAAAATGATTTATTAAGATATTCGCAGCTGGTAACGATGTAATTATATAACGTTATCGATTCGGAGGATCAGTTCTGGTTATAAAATTAAAACGCTGTGAATACGACAGCCTGTAAGGAAATTTACGAAATACATTTTATAAGGAAAATTTTTCTACGTTCTAAATATTCAAATTGCTACAGGGACGATCATTTTTTTACAAACTTTTTCTACAGATTATTTAGAATTTCTAAATTTGAATATCCAACTATTTATTTATGATGTAGCGGATAATGACTAAATACATTATCAAAACAAAATTGGTAAATCCTGTAAATTACTTATGATTGATAAGGCCATTTAGATATTAACTTTCGATACGTGTAAGTCTGGACTCAGTTCTTAATTTTAAATTATTAATTTTTCTGGAAAAAATATATAATACACAGCTTAAACCGCTGGTCCTAAGTACATGAAATTTGGATAGTATGTTTTTTGTGCTATGCAGATATCTTTTAGGAAGGAGGAAAGTATGGACTTAAGTTTCAATAAAACTTCATTTTCCGAGTCGATGTACTCGAAAATTTGTAAATATACCAGAAGGTGAATAATCTTAACGTACATTAAAAAAAAAAGAAGCAAATAAACTATGACGCATGGATTAAAAATGTTTTTTCTTGTTGTAATTTAAAAAGTATCAAAATATTTTCTAATATAAAAAAAATGTAAAGTTTTTAATCTGCGTGATAACAATGGGTACAAATTAATTTTGGTTGTAAAAAGTACAAATACTTGGAAACCGAGTTACAATGCTATCGCGATTGTCTGTCTCGATAACAACGTAAGTGTCGATAAGCCATCAACTGGCCCACAATATTAATGTCTATTTCGCTGACATATTTACGATATGTTACTTCTTTTGTTTTAAACGTAATTAATGCGGCCAATTTCACCAGATACAAACTATAATTGCTAAAAAAGAGCATTTGATTTGTACGATATTTACTGATCTTTTTTTATATAGGCAAACGAGTGTGCTGTTCACTTGATAGAAAGTGATCATCACAGTAACCCATAGATCCCTAATGCATTTAAAACTAGCGTAACTCTAAATTTGCATCATTCACTATTCGTTTAGAATTTAAAAGTTATTTGTATTACATAAACATAAGAAATAATTTTAATATCCCTTGCTTGTAGCTTGTATAAATTTACACTTCCTACTCCAAAACAGGATTAACCACTGCGAACTAAATACATAAAATTATGTGCAAATGTAAACTTTATTCATAGTAGTCGTAAGGCCAATTATCGTTTAAATGACTAATGTTAGCATAAAACCCTTGTATCTAGGTAATAATCGTAGTGCCTATTAATGCCTACAAACAGTAGTATGTTTGAACTTAATTTAAATGCGTCCCTCTCTGAAAAAGCACTCAGTCAAGTGTTGGTTACTGGCTTAAAGAGATACGTCATTTTTAACCGACGACAGCGTAAGGGTTCCTATTTTGTGTTAATTGTTTTTTTAATTATGCTTAACCACTAATAGACGATTTTGATAACTTCTTATAAGAAAAGAAGTATTTAACCTCGTAGTCGATGCAATGAAAATTTAAATAAAAATTCAACTCTGATGTGTAAAATAGAAGTTTCATTTAGTTGATTTATGCTGAAACTTTTTGTTATTTTCTAAGCTCTAGTTGTTGCTTAAAAAATACACTAATTAAATAAAAAAACATCACTAAATATCGTGCGTTTTATACGCACACACACACTCTTCTATGTATACACTTAAGAGTATATGCTCTTTTGTTTATAGTCACTCTGTGATTAACTGAGAAGAATTAGTATTATTTGTCTAACAGAATGTAAAAAGTAATCATAATAATGTTAATGAGACAAAGTCGGTTAAATAGATATTACTGTTTTATAGATTCGTTATTAAAGAAATACAACTTGATTAGTACAAAAGTTATTTTACCTTAAAAACGATCTAATTTAAAATTTAACCCGATTATGGTCGAATTTTAGACACTGCGCGACCAGCAGTGTTGTTAGTTATATAACTAATCTTCTTCAAATGACTCCCCGAGTAGCGAAGGTTGGGTGTCAGTGTTGGATATTTCAGCTTGTCTCCCGCCATACTAAATAATTGGGCTTCATTCGCGATGAATCCATTGCCTGACGTTTCGCAGCCAAGTTTTCAACCTTCAACTGTCAAATAGAAAAAAAAGTTGCACATTTAGGTCACGTGTTCAGACATGACAGATATGAACTTTTGCTAATTATAATGATGGGTAAAACGACGGATGGTAAGCATGAGAAAATCTTGGTTATAAAACTTAATATTCAAAGTAAAAATTAAAGGTTGAATTTATACATAATAATATTTTTAACTTAATGTATAAAGGTATGAATAACAAGCACTATCGATATGTTACACTATTATATTTGTACAAAACTTAATATTTTAAGGAGAGTGCAAAAAGTATTTTTAATGTATATTAAAGCAAATTTCTGGTCGTAAGAGTTCAATGGAACCACACAAAGTTATCTTTCGGAGCTCCTAAGGAAATCGTTCATGAAGCGACAGTGTGACGTCACACAGACTTGTCGCGGGACCTTCGCAGCTGGTGATATTTACTCGCTCCAGTTTAAACTAAACAACGTTATAACAACTTTATCTTTATCATCGACGAAACTCGTGTTTTACGCGTTTTAAGCATTCATATAATAAGTGAATTTTATTTTATAACAAAAAACGTGCCTATAATCAGGATGTAACTGTCTCTATCACGCAGTCGTTATATCGCTAGCATTTTTACACGTAGGTCCTTGGGGTACGAACGAAATTGAATGGTGATAGTGTTTTTTCATACCCACTCCTTTTCTACTCCTGTTGTACGTATGTATATGAACAAAACATTAATAAAAATTAAGGGTAATAAACAATCGGAGTAGTAAAATCAAACAATATTATACTATTTATGATGTTAATCGAATGATTAGCTTTAGTATTTCCTAATCCGTTATATCAATTAGTATAGAACCAATTTTTCTTTTCTCTCTCTGTAATATAAATAAGCAAACATTGGGTATGTCATAATTAAACTGTAACGAGTGAAAATTAATATTTCAATTAAGATACGTTTACCTAAATTATTTCTCCCATAGACGAGGTCGCAACAGTTACAGAAGTCTAACGGATGTAATTTCGTATAAGATACGTGTCAATTAACCCAAATAACCTCTTTTTTTCCAAATAAAACAATAGTAGTGTGCAACTAAAATGAGTGATTTATGTAATATTAAATAGCGATAACGTTTTAAATTTAAACTGTACCTAATTAAAAATGGCGTCGTTCTTCAAGTTATCAATTTGTTAGAATTGAATTTTAATTTACATCTTTTTAATGGTCGCATACGGAATTACACCTAAATCTTTATTGAACAGGAAAGAATTCAAAAAGTTTTAAAATATTTGATATCATAACCACTGAGCTTATATTTATTAGTTTACAAATTCGTTTACACGATAACGCAAATATAAGTTGTTAAATTTTATAAAGGCAAAAAAAAAAAAACAAAAACTATTTTTTTATTTGTTAAAACTTACATATTTACATGAAAGATAATTTTATTGCAAAATGAAGTTTTACGCTATAAACTTTAAATCCTTGTTATATTAAAGTATTTGCGATTGAAGTTACATGTATTAGACATTTCAAATGATTATAAACTATTATTCCATAAATACCGTTTCTAATACACATGTTATTTTCATTGGAAAAGGTTTGGGCGTATTTAAGTGCGTTAGTACGTAAATAGTGCACTTACATTATCTGATTATGATATCTTATCTATGTTGATTTAAATATAAAGTGTATCTATACATGGTATTCATATCGTGTCTCGATCTGGTAAGGAATTGTAAAATAGTTTAAGGTAATTTTTTAAATTTATAAAAGTAATAAATGTTACTTCTGGTAGTTGCGGTAAGGTTAAGAATTTTAAGGTTCTAGCGAAAAAATCGATGCTCTATATGGACGTTTGATAAAATAATTATGTTTGAGAGTCTCTGTTGTAATATAACTTTTGTATTGTTTCTCAAGGTCGAAGAGTAGTCCGGGTCGCAACAAACTGGCGAGAGTTTCGCTCCGAAGGTCCTCTGGACATTTGTTAATATTGATTACTCTAAGCTGTGGGCCAGCCGGGATTATTTTATTTTAAATTGCTTAAATATTGTCAGTATTTAATTACAAAGCGGTGATTTTTCTAATTATGACTTAAAATGACGGTATTTTTTTTATATTTTGTTTAATAAGAAAGATCTTCATGTAAAAAAATATTTTTATTATAACCACATATTGAATTTTAATAATTATTACATAATTGGCCGTCACGCGCTTTCTTCACTGGGCGAGGCAATATTGTTTTATTTATTATTAGGATAATTCTTCCTCCCGTACGTGTACTAAATTTTGAGTATATCGACTCGGAGAATAAGTTTAATTGTAATTTGAACATTCCTTCTTCACCATAGAAATGGAATTACGAAATATTCTTTATTATTGAATACCTATAGATCACACGCCACAAATGTATTGTCTGAAGGACGAACAGTTTAGGCTATACGTTGATATATAGATCAATCAGTTGGGACTTTGAGTTTTATGTATATAGATAATTTTTAATTTATGTCCTAAAAGAGAAAAGTTTTTTTGGTGCCACGGACGGTAATGCATTTATAGGCTAATATTATCTATTTTAATAGACTGAACAAGACAAACATAGTATGGATTTATATAAATATGAATCATTATTAAAAGTGATAAGACTGAAAGATTGTGTAGAAGATAAGGCAATCATCAATAAACGATGAATTACTTCTTATTAATTACTGATTGATGTAGAATAAGTAACGTTATTAATAGTAATGACAAATTATTATTTACCGATAACATTATACAAGTCAATGAAAAGGTAAAAAAAAAGTCATTTCTACAATGCCACAATTCTGTTCTTCGTTTGTGACGAGATCTCTTCACAACGAAAATATTATTCATTTATCTTCTATGCCCTTATCACTTTTCACAGAAGATAAAAGTGCGCTTATTATCCCATAAAAAATTCAACGAAGAAATTTTCGATTGATTTTCCAAATTTCTGTTGAAACTGTGTTTTTTCTTCTTAAATAATTTTTCACGTCACATAACATGAACCTTGGTGTTACAAGGTAGGGGGTAAGTACAAAAGATCAAACCCGATTTACAAAAGTACAGCCAGAAACAAAAGACATCCTAAAACGTTATACCCGGCGCTATTTGTTTTGAGTTTATATGAACGGCGAGCAAGAAATGGCAAGTTGTTTGTTCATCTGACTTGTTCGCTTCAGTATTTTTGTCGCTATCACTTTGACTCTTCCCAGCATAAAATTTAAAATAAGGTTCTTTAAAAAATATATAGAGATTTGTAGACCACCGATTGTCCGCCGGGTAGAACAAGTTAACGTCCTGCGTACAGCACCTCGATTATCTCGCTCATATGTTGAATTATTAATTAGTCATATTTCAAACATAATCTTTAACTGGCTTAATTGTTAATGGGTTACAATATAAATATGTAAACGTTCAACAATTAAAAGAGGAGTACTGATAATTATTTCTTTTATATACTGATTTTATTTTGTTTACGGCGCTATAAAAACTCCGTTGTAGATATTTTTTGCCGTGTAATAGCTTATAACGACAATTTAGGATCACTGAACTCGAATAATCGTTCTTATTTGCAGGAAGGTGTTAATAAATTAAGGCGCAATTCGATTACAAGTAATTGTATATCCAGTTTTTACTTCGTTAACTATACCAAAAAGCGGCGAACGTATCGTTAAAGTGATCCATGCCAATAAGTATTATTGTTTCCAGTTCGATTATTCGTGTTAAAAGTTCTTTCAACTTGTAGATACAAAATATAGTTGTAAAGGTTTTACTAAGTTACTTACTGCAAATAAATACGAAAACTATGTAGTCAGGTTGATGATAAATTAATTTAAATTTAACTGTCGTTTTCCGCCGTGTCAGCGCTTACGGAGACCGAGTCTTTGACGAGTAGCTATGACACCAATGAGACATATAAAACGAAGCATCAAAAAAAATAATAAAAGAAAAAATTACAATCATTTCTTTAAATAAAACGTGGTATAATTCATTTTAAAGCAAAAAATATTATAGTAAAGTAAATCACACTGTTCATTTCTGAAAATCAATATTCATCAATTGTATAAAAAAAGGTGCCAACCTTATACGAGTTCAATGAAGACGTAAAATTTGGAAAGGTAAAAAGGGATATGTACCAAATAATGATATTGTGTTTCTCTTAAAATCCAATGCTTTAAGCGTTCGTCGTCAACGAATACGACACAATAAAAAAAAACGAATGTTTGCGCATTGAATTTCTTCTACAAACATAAAGTGCCAATTTTCATAATTTTGTAAGTGATACGGTTTGCTCGTTATTAGTGGCCCTGTTCAAGATGTCCCCACAGTATCAAATTCCGCTCTACGCTTTGGCAATCAGAGTAATACGATTCATTAACCTAAGTAATCTCATAATCATCCTATAAATAAGATCATGCTAATATTTGTACAGCACCGATTTGAGGTCTTCTAATAATCATGTTACGAAATTTTTACATCGCGCTAACCCAAAATCACGCTTGATTTTTTAGTAATTTATACAATGTTTTCGTTTTATATGTAAATAAAAACAGTTTATTTCGGTATGGGGAAAAATTTGTACAAAATATCCGTTTTTCGCTTTAAACATCGCACGTCCAAAGATATAATAAATACTTTATAGGTCACATCACTACATCCCTCCATATTTGGTCATTAATTTGGAAGTTTTATATGCCTCCGTGACGTAGTGTAGTAGTAGACCTTGAGATAATAAGTAGTGGAGTTTGAACGATGGTATGGGATTACTTTGGAAATAGGGAAACTTGGGTTTAATGCGTGATTAGCAAACGCTTAGTATATCTAATTAATTTATAACACAAAGTGTACCTATAAGTAGAATATAACTGCATGCGTGATGCAGTGGTTACACCGCTTGCCTTGTATGTAGGAGACATTAAGTTCGATTCCTGGGCCACTCTGTACCGGCATTAAACCATGTAAGTGCTAGAAAAATTCCAGGCGAGCACGCTTCACCATCTATGGGGTAATTGTCACTTACCATCAGGATAAAATGAGGTCAAGTGTTAGCATATTGCCAATAAAAAAAAAGCTCTTTTCAAGCTTCACGTAATTAACACTAAATTTACCGGACCCACCATTTTGACGGATAAACCCTAGATACAATGTTACGTATAGATTATACGTTTTACTTTTTTGTTTTTATTTCGCCTCAGGCAATATTTTTCTATACATTTTATTGCAAAACAGGAAAAATTAGGATACAATAATATACAAAATTATTACTGACATCAAAAGAAAAATATAACTACAAGGCCCTGCAGTAGTACCAAAACGGCTTTAGAAAAGAAAATCTCGGATAAATTAATTACGTTGTCATTTGCTTTTTCGAGTTTTTGTTCATCCGAGCATTGGATGCGAATGGCGTTTTAACATACTACAGCAGTGCGAGAGAGACGTTTTCGTTTGTGAACAATCCTTGTGAATTTTCAGTTAATTTTGTCTGCTAAATGAAATCAGTTTACTTTGTACCACGAAGACTTGATTCGGGGGCAACATGAGTTGTGGCGTTTGGATAGTGGTAGGGTTTCTGAGCCCGCCTGACTAGCTGACAACCTCAAAGTCGATCTGCCACCATAACAGCGTTGCTGTATTAGCCAGAATATTCTAGGTGAGCTAGCATGCTTCACCATCAACGGCCTCATAGTCACATATCATACGTGAAACTGAAGTGTTAGCATTAGAGTAATTGATATTTATTTCAGAACTTTAGTAAATTTATCATTTATTTATAATCATTATCGATACTGTTTAATGGATGCAGGATAAAGTACAAGCTTTGTCAATAAAATAAAATCGTTACATATTAATACAACCTCAACTTTGCACGTTTACCATAAGACGGATAATCGTGTTAAACGATATCTTAATACAAGAAAATTGTAAATTATTTGAAATGAACTAGTGTAGGCATAGTGTACAATAATAAACACAGAATCGCGTAATTTGTTTATTCCTTCTTTACTGAGATTTTTCCGTACGAATTCTGTTCCAATATTAATAAACAATGAGAGTGTATTAATTTGATTTATTACAAGTTTTGCTTCAAGCCGGCTTGTGTAAGCATAATGCCACACCGAAGTATCGTGGCGACTTGGGCTCGTAAGAATTACGTATGTAGATAATGACATCGATAAAATGTCTCAGACAATAGCCTGTTACTGGTACAACATTCCTTAAGATATTTCAGATTCATTTGACGTAAGCACAAGCGGTTCGTCCATAAACATAAATTTATATATTTTAAATATATACGTAATTCTACGTAACAAATTAAATAACTCTTGGTTATCAGTAAAGTTAGTTTTCAACATTTACATGAATAATCTATATAATGTTCGACATTTTTGCCTAATAAATAATTCACAAATGCCTTCAAAAAGTAGCGGCCTACGCCTAAATGTAACTAATGTCACCAAGAGACTAGAGATTGTAAATTGCTTTACTGTATTTTGTTCCGATTAATTTGTTTGATCTACTCCCATTTGTACCTGGATCAGTCTTTCATGAATTTTACCTCATAATCTACTTACGTAATGTTCAAATTTTTTTTACAAGCCGATAAAAACAAACGATGCCAAAGAGTAACGCCACAAAAAGGCTCTATCGACCGAGGTCATTTAACATCCGACCAGTAGCGAATCCACAACACTCTCGCCATATAATAATTTTACTGAACTGTAGTGCAGATAATACAAAGTTTTACAATCGTACAACATTCATACAAACATATACACATTACTTATTATTGTACTCTCAGATTGAATTTTATAACAAAAATAAAATGGCTACAAAATTGCACCAAATAAAAAACGAACATGGCATACTGTACTCGATTATAGGTTAAACTTAAATTAGATTTTACGTATTAATACCAAATCAATCACAGAATCGCATTATATATAAATTAATCACAAAGGACGAAATTATAAATTTAAAATTAACATTCTCGAAAATTTACATTACAACAGTGTCACAGATTTACGATTATTACAAATAGTTTCATTCAAATTCGGATGACAATGACGTCCAAAAGTATTTGATAATGAAAAAGGTGTCGCGTTATAAATATTCGTCAGCTTCGTAAAGTATTATGACGTAACAGATTATACAGAATACTCTTGTTGCATCTTCCTGGATGATGACAAATCATGTCTTTGTAATGTTTCAGTAGAGAAATTATTTAATTTTTTTTATTCTTTCACCAAACATTATTTTGATACTTGTATCGTTCACACGGACGATTCCAAGAACGAGCCATCGACACATTTTCATACAAATAGCACTCGCTTGAATATTGGCGGGCGTATTAATTGGACCAAATAGACTATAGAGTCACTTCACATTCGGTACTTGGCCTGTATCAGAGAATACGGGTCAAGCAAATTTATGTCGGATAAACCATGCTTCATGTTTGCTAATGAATACAGTTTTTAACGCGAAAACTATCCCTTTAAAATATAAAGACAAGAATTTGATTGCATTAATTTATCTACAAAGTACTCTATCGCCTAGTTGCTAGAATTAATGTTATCTTCTTCTACAATAAGCTAAATATTTGAATTCGATTTTATGTTCGACAAAACCTTGTACTAGTTTTGGTAGACATAAAAAATCAATAGTTCATGTATTTTCATAAACGTAACTCAACTTTGTTGTTGGATTGTCATTATATAATTGAATGCCGATTAATCAAATGGAATTCACGACATACCAAGATTCTACTCATTTATTATCACAAAGATTATCGACCTAGATTTAAAACAATGAATAATAAACTGTCTAGATACAGAAAAGACTAATGAAATATTAATTACTTTAGACGTTAACTTTGCAGGTCCATCAAACTCGATGGTTTATAAACTTATGATCAATGTACAATATTTTTTTCAGGGTAAGGTACGTATTAAACTTCAATAATTACGTATTTTTCGTCTCTTATCTGAAATAATTTCCTACATTTTTCTTTTTGATATAACGTAATAAAACCGACTCTTTCAAAATGAAAAGAAAATCTAAATAGGACTTTGCTCCTCTAATAGGTGGTTGTGCAAACAGAGCAGGCGATTCTTCTAAGTGATGCCTATCTCGTTACAAAGCGGAAATGAAAGTAATATTATTAAGTACGTTTCGTATATGAGCGTTATTTTAACCAAATAGGAAATATAAAGAATTACCTTAATGAGATGAAATAAAATGTAAGAGTTAATTAATAAAAATGTTGTTATTTTTTTTGATTACTTTCAAACGGAGCGTGCCAATGATCGTGCCATTGTATAATCGTTATCCGTCCGCACAAAGGGGTGTAGTGACATAATCTATACGACATAGAAAAGAACACTGGGAATCAGTTCCAAAATTCGGTGGCCCGATGCAATTACATATGTTAAATACAATATTAATAAAGCCTTTGTTCATTGAGAAGGTACGCCAGAATGTGAAAAAAAAACATTTCTTCATATTATTACCAAAAATCAAAGGGTGTACGAACAGCTTCCATATATGTCAATTAGATTAAATATACATAATTAAAAGTAGAACTGCAATCTTAACTAACGAGTTACCACGGATAAATGATGTGTGATATCGTTTTGAATATTAAAACTGTAATAATACAAAAAAAAGTTGAAAATGCAAACGCGGACCCATCGAAATGTATCACAAAGACGGTGCGCGCTTTTTCCTGCCAACAACTGCCGCTAAACCGGACCAAAGTAACGTCATCCTGCGATTTCGCACGGAGCCAGTTTTCGTAACGGAGAAATAAGGAAACGTACGAGTCGTACCGAATGAGTACTGAGCCGCAATATGCAGCCAAGCACCAAAGGACTTCGAAGATATCCATACTTAGCCTTAAAAATTGGAACAGACTAACATGAACCGCCTATTTGATTACCCAATGTTAAAACTATATTGTTACGATAGATTTCAATTCTATTCGATGTCAGTTCACATCTGATACAGACACTAGTGCTTTTTTCCGATAACATACTCCCATTTATTTTAATATATACGATTGTCTATTGATAAAAATAAGGTATTTTATACTTAAGCTGTAAACAAAACGACTAGAACTATTTCCAATTAACGGGAAATTCTGGAACGAATTTGTTTTAATGATTTCTTATCCAAATGTACTATTTTACAACAATTCGTGTCAAACAAAGGATAAACATTTACGAAACATTTGAAAGTCTACTCACGTATCATATATTCTTCACGTAAATATTTAAGGGAATGTTCAAAATAATATTAATAATTTGTAAAAACATAAGGAACTGAATAACGATTTATATTCAAACTCTTTCAGTAACATGTCACGCGGATATGAAAAGAGAGTGACGTAATCTCGAAATACTTTTGGACGTCATAAAGTCCGTGGTAATATGTAAATGTATTACTGAGTAATAATCGAAAAATATAACTGATTAGGCGAAGTGTATAGCTTTGTATAGAGGATACAAAGCCTCAGAGACAATCAACATATTTACACAATGCGCCATGACATTGGCATTCAGTAGTTGCCCTGTGGTAGTATAAAGTGCGTATTGTTACACTAAACAGCTGCCAATCATACCATACTTCATGTAAACTGTCTTAACACCTAAACACAACGGCATTGAGTATTATAATAGTGATATTCGACTATACTGTATTTTTTTAAATAATTCACAAAACGTAAAGATATGTAAGGTGCGTTTGTAGTGAATATACCTACGGCACTATAAACTTCCATGAAGGGCAGACAATTCGCAAACAGCTTTGCACCTTTGGCCACACCCATGACAAACAGCCAGTCTTATCTCTTAATGTACTTTGATAAAAACCTAAATTACTCTGGTTTTTTTTATATAATCTGTGCCTTACATTTTTTTTTCAAAAAAATTAAATACTTCCTCCCATTTTTGGTCCCTCACAGGCCTTACTCTTAGCCTTAATGCCTCAGCGCTCATTCGTTAATGTCCAAAGGTGCATAGCTAAGATGGCATTGTTCACTTGAATTATTTGTAAGCTATTAAGAATTGTTCACAACCAATATCAGTATAAAAAGCATAAAACCATACATAAGTGAGCAAAATGGGTTCAAATTCAGATGACCCATGATAAGGAAACATTAAATTTATTGGTAAAAATAGAAGTGCAAAATTTATGTACTGCTATTTCTGAATATAATGTTGTAGATGTCTATATATGTGTAACAATTTAACAATGCTTTAGACAAAAAATTACAGATGGAAGTTGGGTGCAGTAAAATACCCCACTGAAAAGAAATGTAATGTTTCATATTGTTTATAAAATACATTATTAAATAAAAACACTAGATATAAATATCACACAAATTTGTGATTTTGACACCTTGCAGCATACACATTCATAATTTTTTTGTCTAAGCAAGGTTTGAAAGAGAAAGTTAAATAATTGTATTTTGTAGGAATGAACATGTAATATGGTTCCAGCCCAATTGTACAAGGTTGTATGTTATACAGAATAAATCTTATAATGTTACAAACTATTTGAATATTTTTGAAGTATAGTGCGATATATATATACATATATTATTGCTCAGATATTTGATCTTAAATAAGACTAGAAGAAATATAATTTCAGATAGACAGGTTTTATTTTTCAGATAATAAAAGAAATTACTAGAAAAATAAAAATAAAAGTGTATGATTCATGGCTCTGATAATATGAAAAAGGATGTGACTACATTGGAACTTTCAATGCTATTTAATATTGATAGTAAGAATGATTCACTACGTTTCATTAAATGCTATGTAAATACTGAAGAACTGTTTAAGTATATTTCCATTGGTGCAAAGTGTAAAAAATAATACAATACATAGATATGGCAAATCACATATGGTAATAAAAATTACCAGAAAACTGGATACAACAGCCCATGTTTTTTTTTTATTCTATAAACATACAAAACTTTCTAAAACAATAATAACAAGTATCCACCATTGTTTATAAAATTATAAATAGCTGTTTAAAATAAAAACTTATGCTAATATAATAAACACTCATTCATATACAATTGCAATCAATATTATCCATGTGAGGAGCATGGTGGCAGTACACAATGTAACGGAAACATTCACTAAATTAAAGCTTTTGAAATGGGAGGGGCCCAGCTCAGAACTTGAGTTTAGGTTTGAGCTCGTGGGCGCGACCGCCCCAGTCCAGCCGGTAGCAGCGAGTCCGCCACGAGATTTCAGGGTTAAGGAGCGCGGCGGCAAGCACGAACGGCGCACAGCACTCGCTCCACACCCAACCGAGAAGGAACTGCACTTTAGTGAATGGCGGCGATCCATTCTGCACCGAACGGAGTATCAACCAGTCAGAAAGGAACCACACAAGCACATGCACCAAGAAAAACGGCAAAGGTTCCGCGCCGAACAATTGCCCGGCTGCCCATGCGGCGCCCGCGCCCAGCGGCATGCACTCACTAAGCGGCTCCAGCAGAGCAGTGGTGGGGACCATGGCGATCCTCAGCCGCGCCCAGCGCGTGAGACGCGCCTGCAGCGCCCCCACTGATCGTGTCCCGGAGTTCTGCAACGCCGGCAAAGACGCAACGCGCATCCGCCACCCTCGCGACACTACGGCTTTCGCCATAAAAAAATCCTCAGCTAAATATTCGCCAAAGGCTGCCAACCCTCCCGTCTCCTCTAAAGCACACCGTCGTATTAACGAAGACATACCGACGTGACAGTTTATGCCTAGAAAGTCAGCACCGAGGTACATCCTTGCTTGGGCGGTGCCGAAGTACACCTTTTCATACACGGCAGCAAAACCTTCCGCGTCACACACAAACGGCATCTGGTGGACAATCGCAACGTCGTCTCGCATGTGTTGCACCATATCGAGGAGAGTATCTTCACGCATTCTGATGCCGGCGTCACTTATTAATATCAAAGGGTATTTTGCCGCCAAGTATGCTGGCTGCATATTGTTGATTTTTGGATTGACTCCGACGCATATTCCGCCTACAAAAAGCCGCGCATCGATATGTGGATACTTATGTAGGAGACTGTTCACCAGCATTACGGCGGGATCGTGTTCGCTCTCCACGCAAAATAAAACTTCATAAGTTGGGTAATCGAGAGTAAAAAACGTTTCTAAGTTAGAAAATAAATTAGGATCGACGCCCGTTAAGGGCTTGAGGATCGAAACTCCTGGATATGGTTGTTCCGGTGGTGACCGGTCTACCGTTCTGTGTAATTTCCATTTGGAATATGATAATGCCATAATGTGTATTAACCAAAGACACACCCACGCAACTATAAAAAATATGGCAAAACCATACACTGTGTACAGCATGGGGATCATAATTGTAAAACTCTTATGTCGTTTTGGCGTTCGGGCCTCATAATATCGACTGCTTTGAAGAGTCCAGAACCGTGCGCTATGATAATATCATAACACTTAACTAATGAAATATTAGATATCTGTAGTAAATTACTGTATAAACTGATTCACTGGATATATTACCGCGTCATTTTTATCACCCGAACACTTTCCGATCGCGTTTATCACGAATTCACGACCTCACGACTGTATTTTTACGACAAACTGTTCATTTCATACAGCACAACACAAGAACAACCAATCCTCGTCAATTGCCGTCAACCCAACAAATGTTGATGTTGCCAACAACGGATATAGTATTGTGCAAGTTTTAATACATGTCTATTTATTTTTATTTCATAAATAATAAAAATGTTTCAATAATTCAGTCAGCAATAATAAGAAAATATATTACTCTAAAATTTAAAATTGTCTGATTATTTAGCATTCATGTTGTATTTTTATCTTAAGAAATAATTATTATTTGTATGTGTAAAACAACATATTATATTTTTTTAACAAGTTCAAGCAAAATTTATCAAAAATGTTAGGATTATTTTCTTTTCTCTCTAGATTTAGCAATTATTACAAGATAATTTCATTACATTGAGAGATTTTGTGGACAAAAACTTTGGCGCCAAGTAACATAAGGAATAGAGACGATTTTCGCGAATATGCTGAATAAACCACAGGAGAAAATAGCATCTTAAGTATAAATTATTTATTAAAAATATTATTTTCCGAAACTTTATAGAGATAAGTTTGTCTTAGGTCCCACTATGTATAATACCGTGACGACTACGATTAAAATTATATTCAGCGTCATTTTCATATTTTATATATTATGGAGAGTTTTTATTAAAAATTGCAATTATTGCAGAAACTTCTGGAACATTCGCTTTTTATTAATGTTGGCAACTCTCAATGCTATGTAATCTGCTAGATTTGCATGCGCGGGCAAAAGTAGATTTGAATTTCCGCGTCGATTATTTTATTTTTCATATCTCTAAAAATGGATATGAGTAAATTACTTACAAATGTTACTAATTTGGATAAATATGTTCAGGTGTCTCATAATGTGAAAACCAATTATAAAAGTTCTAGAATATTATTAAACATGTCCACCGTTTTGGCTTTAAAAAAAATTCAATCATTTGAAATTGAGGTAATGGATAGACATCTCGTTACAGTATTACTTTAAGTATTGATAGTTTTAAAATGTGTAATGATATTTAATTATTTTTAGTTTTTTAATAAATGCACAGAAAACGGCGCTGCTTTTAAAATATTTGAATTAATGTTGCTTTTGCCGCCTTCGAAAACTTGGAGTTTGCTAGGAAAGGATTTAATATCATTGTTGCAATATTGGCTTTCATCTTTACGCAGTCACCTGATTTTTAATAACGCCAATTGGTGGTTATTTTTATGTGTATTGCTACAATTTATTAAGGTAACATTTTATAATCTTTGCTAAGCATATTCTTGAACGATTTTAAGCATTAATTACCTAAATAACCCTACCCTAGATAACTTACCTAAATAATTTTAACAGTTGGAGTAATATTAAATTTCCTTTGTAATGACATATACATGCTCTAATTGAGATTTGTTTGTGGATGATAAAGCTGTATTATTGTTAGAATTCATTAGATGGTTTATCAGCTTGTTAGATTATTTTAATCATTGCAATGTATGTCAACATTTTATGTAAATAAACACATTACCTTTCCTATATACATATTACCTGAGTATACTAGGTTGAGGAATATTTTATAATAATAAGTAAGCAGTAAAAGTAAATATATACAAAGTAAGCACCATTAGGCTTTGTATTTTTATAACTTTCATTAAATCAACATAGTTAATGTAATAGAAAATATGTTAATAGTATTAGTAAGAACTTAAAGGTAATTCATTTTCTTTAAGAAATCTGATCTTCCTTGAAATTATGTATTTATATTTGTAACAATTATATATTTAAAATCCAAAACAATGCTTATTGCAACAGCTTCTTTGTTTTGTTAAGCAGAATATTTATACAAGATCTTGATATAATTTTAAACAATAATTGTTCCTTCCCTAGCCATGTTTTAAGACAATGAATACCAATATAGTTTAGAAAAGCTAGAGAAAAGTAATATGAATATGTTTTATTGCAATTTGCCAGTCAACAATACATTAATTTATCTTGTTAAAGACCATGTATCAGTTAATTTAATTTTGAATTTTTTGTAACATTTTCAGGAGATACGATTAAAAACAAATACTCTCAGCAATATACTAGTAGAAGAAATAGCAGACATTATACTGGCTTTAGTTACACACGATATACCTAATATCTCTCAGAAACATAAGATTCTCTGCACATTTAATCTGTGTGGTGCTGAATGTAGCAGGGAAATAAGATTTGCTTTACGGTCGCAATTTGATGGTTATTTGTAAGAAGTTTTCACACTATTGGTTTGAATACATTAGTTGTAGCAACTGTGTTTAAATACTGTTTTGGAAGTACTTAACATATTATCGACCGGCGACGAAAAAGAAATTCAAGTTATTGTGTTAACTCAATAAACTCTTTACCGCACAGGTTTTTGTTTTCATTCAGTTACAAAAGTCAGAATAACGAGCGACGATGAAAAGTCTAAGGATTGGCTACCAGTTGATAAAATGTTAAGTAATAGTAATATTTCTAGATTTACCAATCTCTAATATAATTTAATAATTATGCTTTAATTGTTAACTTTTATATTTTTTTCACCAACATTTAACATTTAAACTATTGTTATAGGTATTGTGCTTTAAAGTACCTTCTGGTATATTTTTTTAATATAATATTTTATTTCTATTAAAAGCATCAAACTGGCAACATTCCTACCAACGTGTGGAGATGTTGCATTCCAGTACAGCATAGTGGAAACTCTAATACGTTGGTTGCTACCTCGTCATGATAGCACCGTAAGGCTGGAGGCGGCTGCAAAGTGGTTTCCAGACCACGTTTATGATAGGAACACAGTGAATATATTCCTCAAGAGACCTTGGCGGAATTTCTTTCAGGTTTAAAAGAATATAATTATATCAAATAGATAATAGTTATTATCTTATTAAAGAAGTATCAAAAGTTAAATGCCGTAAACGGAGTTGATGTTTGTAATATTAGAATATAAGTATTTTTACCGACTTAATATTTTTTTAAGGTGAAATTGAGATGTACAATGGGCAACTATATTCACGAGTTTCTTTTTTATTATTTGGAACACGCGTTCCTATTGTCGTCCGTTCTTATGTTTGTGAGATAGTTTTATAACAATAAAGAAGCAGAAATTATTTACAGCTATATCCAAATAAGACACTATAAATGTATTGTCACCATTAAAAATTAAAATAGATCGCCGATAATCTTTTAGGCTTGTGATAATTGGTACAAATACATTATTCTCTAGTACCTTTACCTTTTTGTTTAATTGGGGGAACTTTTACCATTAATAGGAACGGTGTTCTGAATTAATTTTTCCGCAACTGTCACAAATGACAAATGAGTTATCAATGTGAATTAAGTTATTAAAATTAATGGATCCACATTTTCCCTAACGACCCAGGATATGATCATAAACAATTTTTCTAGGACGCTAGAGATTTTCTCAACGCGCTTAATACTTGTAGCGATCTCATCACGTCAGTCATCTGCAAGAAGTTCACGATCGGAAATGTTATTCTCGTCTCTGTGAGTCGATAAATCTATTGTAACCTACATTTACGTGTTTTTCTTTTAATGAATAGTTAATGATAATGGCAACATTGAAGATTTTATTGGATTGTAACAAAGAAATTATAATGTGTTTATTTATTTTTATGCATTATTACAATATCATTATCATAGGGTTTAAAAAATTCATTTTGATGTACATTATTTCATGATTAAACACGTTTTCCATATAAAATTCGAAGTCTACTAATTGACCTATGTATCCAACTCAGCCTATGCCGCTGGTTTTAGAGACATCAAATTTGGAGTCTGTTCTTTGATATGTAAACATTTTTTAAATTCCATCTCTAAGTTGCGGGGAAGAGGGGGGGTTCAAATTTCAATTAAACTACTCCCCATGTCGATAAACTCGTAAAATTGATGCACCCACTGGAAGGGGATTAATTTTAATATTAAAGAAAAAAATTAAAAAATTAACCACTCAGACAACCATGCCCAGAAAAGCGGTTGGGTGAAGGCTAGTGTATCAAAAAAATGTTAAAAGTAGTCGGACATGAATATTTTTAATTAAAATTTCGATTTTCCGCCATACACCTATTTATCGTACATTTTTAATAATAACTTATACATAAATGATGTTGATACAAAAACTAAATAAACTTTTATTGCACTCGTCTAGGATTCAGAGAGGAGGCAGTATTGGTTGGACATGAATTCGGCGACTAAATGCATGTCCGTGATATTAGACCCGATGTTGGTCAAGTTGTTAGGTGATGGTTACGTGGTAACCTCCTGCGAAACGCTGGTTATAAGCGATAAGGACGCTAGCGAGGTGAAATTACGCAGGTCGGTGGTAAAAGACAGCTCTTGTTAATCGGACGATGTTAAGCGACAATGAAGCGGTAGATGGCAAAGCATGCTCGCCTAGAGTATTTTAGCTTGTTGGAAATCAGGAATGCTGACGCTTGAGGGTGTAGAGGGTTCGATTCCCCGGCCACATGAGTAGTGGCGTTTGGATGATGGCAGGGATTTTTAGAACCTTCCTGGCTACCACACTGCCGCCATAATAGATTCGTTGTGGTAACAGCGGTCGTATATATGATAGCCAGAGTATTATAGTATAATAAAATATATTAAAATTGAGTATTTTAAGATAATCGAGGCCACTTGTACCCCATAGCTGATATAGAGGTGTTTCCATTTTTTGTGTGATCTTTATATTTTGGTTGCTTGTATAAAAGCATATTTCCAGGGACGCCCTGGAAGTCGTTATATCGGTGACGACGTTAGAAGCGCCCCACATGATACCATCTTCGATAAGTGTCACGGGTGAATGCAACAAGAGCGTAGAGATCACAATCTGTCCCAAAAGTGATATCGCGAGGATCGGCAAAGCGTTGCGCAGCATATTCGCTTGTAAATTTCAGGTAAGTTTTTTTGATTATCTGTTCTAGATTAGTTCAGTGGTGGATATTGATCATAAATACCTTATTGACGATACGTGACTATTTATGCCACAGTGTAACAAATAATTTCAACTTAATCTATAATACCTCACGAATACATTTTATTTTTTTTTTACTTATTTCTATTTAAAGTTTAATTACTATTACACTACACTACATATCTCCCAATGAGTATACTATAAGGGCATAAAAAGCTTTCCCGTTATTATATAAATCTATAGATAAAATATAATTGTAGCTTACCCTATTTTTTTGTAAATTTTGTCTCAAACACACTTTCTTGTGAAAATAAACAAGACGGCAATTTTTTGTTTGTGTCTTTAATTGTCAATCCGAATCCAAAACTAAAAATTTACTGGACGGATTTCATGATACAAGTAACTCACCTATTTTAGAGAATAACATTTAGGGTACCCTTTATCCCGGAAAAGTTTTGGGGTCCTGTGGGATAGTGAGTAAATAGATTTTCCTTATACTGAATTATTTCGAAAAGCAATAAAATATTAAAACATTATCTTTGAAATTCATTTGGATTAAATTTTTTCCCAGAAAAATTGAGCATTCCTTTGAATTAAGTATGTTGTGTTAAATTTAACGAAAGACCACTAGATCGAGTTATCGCAATTCTGCGGAAACACTTGCATAGTTTGTCACATACCATTACATCGACCATAACTAGATATCATTCTAAAATTAATTGTTATGTAGTTTGGAAAATATCATGCGCTTAAAGACATAAAACCAAAAGTGTCCTTGTTTTTGTTAAACTGTCTGGTTATGCATTGTCATAATTTTGAGCGTCACTTGACGACGCAACTTCATCAACAATAATTGACAATCCACCTGTCAGTAGCACGGTGAATGACGCTTCGTCAGACTACCCTCTGTCATAATGGGAGTGAACTGTTCAAAATGTTGCGGGAACCGTACAGATTAATGTTTTTATGTGTGTCAATCGTTTCATATTTAATTCATTATTTAAATTATATATTTTCTTACATTAATATTATGACTTTAAATAGAAATTAACATATTTAACAAGTATATAAACAGTGTAGAAGAAATATATTTCATAAAGAAGATTGTCAATCGTTGAACAATTTGTGTAGCATTAAATTATATTTAATTAAAAAATAAAATGTAAATGCCATTTGTTCTTAACATGCAAACATATTATAAAAAAAAAGTTTATGCAAAAAAATTTGTACAGGTCAGTTGTTTTGCATTTATTTTTATTATTTTATGGAAATTTTCTTGTGGCAATAATTTAGTATACAGTCAAATATTTGCTTATACCTTATCATTAATTAAAAATACAAAGATACTTGTATTCAGTGTCATGTGAAATGTATTGTTATTTGTAATTTTATTAGGAGGAGAAGGTAGGGTTCTCGCATGCTCTTCGTTCCCGGAGAGGTAAGCAGAGCGCAATTTAAATATTATTCAATAATCATCAACTCTAGATCTTTGTACTTTTGTTCTGGTTTAGCACTTAATTGCTATTATTTAGGGTAAGTCATGTTGTACATTCATTATGTGTTCCTAGCTGTAATCGTCGAATTTTTGGCCTTACGCACCAGTAAATTCCTAACTTAAATTCTGCAGACCACTAATACGATTTTTTAAGCGTTAAATATATTCATAGTGTAATAAATATATAGTATACCTGAAAGATTTTAATAACTTATCACGTATTGTTATGGATTGAATTATGTTTCAATGTATCTTAAAATATAACGTGATGAGTAAGTATATTGTACATTTTCCTGCGGTCCAGCCAAATTTTCTCACTGATGACCGCTTAGGCGACCGCTGATTGCAAGGTTACGTTCTACTTTTTAAACCATTGATTATATATAGATAATCGCGATAATTAATTCTGTACCGAAAGGCATGCATTGTATGAATGTTGATTGAGATTGTTCTCGGCAATAATTAAAATAACTCTACAGTTCTAAACTACAAGTACGGGACCTTTCATTTTGACAGAGCAAGGTTTGTTAGACTCCTATATACAAAAGTTGCTTGCTTTATTTCGAACACGCCGGGCTAGTTATCACCCTTAACGTCAGTCTGTTACCCTAACGCTATTGTTTTGGTGTAGTTGTACTTTAAGACCAGTGGGAACATTCCCCCGTTATCGAATAATAAAAATCCCGCTTTTTTATTAAATTAGATATTCTTATACTGTTTTACAGGTTATATAGTAAAGTCAAAAAATATTGGGGCGCGGGACAGCCCATCTACGATCTCCACGACATCCTTGGCACAAGTAAGAGATCAATATATATTTTTACTTGTAATTTATTACTTTAACATACTTTGAAAAAAAAAATTGTTTTGATTAATTTGTAGTAATAGCTTATATATTACTAATATTTATTATCTGAGCAAAGTTTTTTCGTTAACAGATTTGAATTAGCAACTTTTGTTTTTACACACCATACCCAAAATCATTAGGCTATTACAATACTTACTATTTAATGAAAATAAGAAATAAATTAATGAGATATATAATGAATTGATTATTTTAATGAATAATTATAAATATCATTAACAAGTTTATAAATCTTGACACTTTTATCGAAATTACAGCTTCATGAAACTCTAACCGGTTTGCCGGAATTCGAGTATAGTAAAAACCCCGCGGGCATTTGCGGTAACCCTGAATTGTCAGTCGTCGCAGAGGTGAGCGAGACGGTCAATCGTAACAGCTTGAACACCAGTACGAGCACATTTAAGAACAAAGGTTACGGAGTTTGTCAAAAGAGTAGACTCTGTAACAAAGAAAATGAACTTCATAAGGAGCAGGGCAAAGAAACTAAGTTTTTATTACCATCCGTAGAAAAAGAGAATTCTGTTAGTTGTCTTCTAGTTGCCACTATTGGATCCGCTGACGAATCTGTTATAAATGACACGTTAGAACGTTTACCTAAAAGTAAGGACTGTAACACAGACAATGTATTAGATCTTTTGGTTCAAGAAGCGATTCAAAGTGAATTTATCGTAAATGAAAATGATAATGCTGAATGTGCTGAAGAAAATTTTAAAGAAATTAAACCTGTTGAAAAATTAACTGATGTGAGTAGAACAGTTACGGGTAATAAATGTACGGTTATCAGTAATTCAACGTCCGCGGAGGAATCTAACACGGACATTATTGGGGCTACTCAATTTAGCAACGTTAACTTCGAGAAAAGAAATCTTCGACATAAAAAAAATAATCAAAGCAATACCCAGTCGCCTATAAAAAGTTTTGATGAGAATGCTGTAGAAGAGTTTTTCTCACAGCATTTTGCTCAAAATCGTAACGGTGAACTAATTATAAGTCCATCTTTAGCAAAAAAAATCAATGAAACCAGTTCCGAAAGCAGTGAAGGCTTCGATCAGTGTCGCGACTATCCGAATATGGAAAACGATGTTATGCCCGATTTAGAAGTAGTTGAATGTTTAAGAGTAATGGTTAATAAAATATGCGAAGAATTTGATCAGTGTGAAAAAATTTTCAACGAAAATATGGAAATGACATGTACAGAAGCCGATCTTCGTAAAAACATTCCGCCCGAAATAAGTAATGAAATTGATTCACAATTATCCAGACAAGAGAACTCCAACAATGGGAATGTTAGAAACACAAAATCAGTCAAATCTGTTACTCTGAAATTTAAACCTGGCAACAAACCTACCCGTGGAACGAAACAGCGGAAACGATTGGGATTGTCAAAATTAACTACTAAAACATCAATAGTTAAAACTAGAGATATTGTGCAGGAAGACGATTCAAAAAATAATGTTACCGACGCTGATATGGATTGTGAAATACAGAAAAATCCTGAAAGAATCGCTTCGTCTATACGGAAAAAGCGTAAACTGTATTCCCCTAAAGATCAAAAATGGAATGATGTCGATAATGTCAGTCAAGTTGCACCGGACACTAGACAAAGCAGTAGATCAAAAATTACATGCTACAAACAGATAGAAAAGGAACGCAATGATTACATGAAAAAACTACGAAATCGAAAACCAAAAAATGGCAAAGATGGACTCCAGGGTCAACTATCACCTAGAACAAGAAGAAATAATGAAATTTTTGATAAACTAAAAGAGCATACAAATTGTAATGAAAAAATAATGTTGGCGGATAGAAGAGATATGAAGACTGTCACCATTTATAACTTCACCAGTGACAGTGAGGATAATGATTTTAAGGAGAGTAAAGGAAAACGCAGTACCTCTGCTAGAAATAGTATTGATGTCACTATTCAAAATAAATGTAAAGAGAAAAAGCCTAACCCAAAAAATAAGAGAGTAAACCGCTCGAAATCTAAGGTTCAAGTAAAAAAATCTACAAGAACAATTATAGATGAACGGATGAGAGATGCTCCATCTCATGTCTTAAATGCATCTTTCGAAATTCCAAAGGACCCCGAGGAATTTATCATTAATACTGTACCAAATTTGAAAACGGAACACAAAATGGAAGTTATTGGAGATCTAAATAATTCAGTGGAAAAGGTATCGAAAACTAAAGTGAATAAGAAAAAAGCTAAAACTAAAAAGAGGCCTTCGCTTAAAAAAGGTAAACATGTAAAGGTAACGAATGTATTAAATGAATCAAACGATAGAACAAACAGTCCTCTACCCGGACTAGAAGTGGAAATGATAACTCGAAACGAAAACAGAAGTGATGATTCGTTGACAGCGAACATGCTGCAGAGATTGAAACAAGCTTATGAAAGAACACGTCGCGAACGGGACGAAAGTGATTTCCACTCAGAGCTAGTCTCGGAGTACCACGTCCACAGCGACCATCAACAAAATATAGGTTCCAGCGATTTGATGGAAACTCATGCGACTCGGCGCAGGCTCGTTAGCTGCACAGCGACACCCGGGCAATCGTCGCAAACAGAACAACTCTCACCTACTGTCCAACTGACAAACAAACATAAGAAGAAAAGCATTGAAAGTTTTAAAGTGATATGTGAAAACAGTAATAACAAGAAGTGTTTGAGTAATTCAAAAGGTGCGGAGAGTAATAACAGCGAAACGTTGAATATATCGAACTACTCGGCACAGGATCTCAAGTCGATCAAAACAGTCGGCTATTCTCCGATAACGGCCCACGGGGATCTTGATTTGTGTCAAAACGACCTCCCGCCGAGTCGTGAGGTGTTAAATAAGAGTGTAGAACCGCGAAATTTGGAAGTCGATGATCTAGATCAATCTATAAAAGACTTTTTTGTCCAGCTCAATAAAGAAATAGTGAAAGAATCGCCAAACGAACACAACGAGTTGGAATTCCTCTGCGGTAAGTCGAGAAATAGTATTTCGAGCCGCGTCAATGTGAAGACGATGGCAGACGACGACAGGTCGAAATCTCCGGTTGTGTCGGTGAGCAGGTTATCGTTGAAGGATGTTAATAAATGGCTACCGACCGGATTCAATTCTGAATCGGTTTCTCTCGGCAAATTGAAAAGTTCCAGTTCTAGGGTGAGCCAAGACCGGGTGACGACTAACGTCAACAAAACAACGTCCAAAGCGTCTCCTAGATCGTTGTCGAAACGGAGTATTGCGGCCACGCAAATATCACCGATAAAACTGTTTGACGATCTTAAGCCGGTAACACGGCGCAATTCCAGGACGACGAATTCGAGCGACGGCGGCACACATTGCAGACATGTGTTTTATAAAAAGAAAGCAACAACGCCACGTACTGAAACAACACAGAAACATGAGAACTACTGGCTGAGAAGCAGCCGAGGTAGAGAATCGAGCGTAGAATTTGTTGCCAGTGCGTCAACGAAAATATCACCGGTTAAAAGGAAACCAACATTGGAATCATCACAGGATATTAAGAAGAGAAGGTTCGAAGCCGACGTTCATTCTCGAGACGTGTCCGACAGCGGCATGAGCGCCTCCAACTTGAACGACTGGTTCCAAAGCAGCGAGCCCGCGACTAGCAGAGGTAAACCGTTTATGCCGTAAGTACATTATGCGCGCATACAATTTTCTATCTAAATGCAATGCAATTTTCCAGCGGCGACCCTCGATATGGGCTTCAAGGAGAATATGTATAACATTATCGAAAAATTGGATACAACTATAGACGAAATACATTATAATACAAACAAGAAGTAAGATACTAATCCAAAATTATTTTCTAGTGTTTAATCCCTTTGAATTTAAAGCGACACGTTATTTATTCCGTCAAATATTAACCTCGCGTCCCTTTAATTTCTTTATCTTCAGCGTCCATAGAACTGCCAAAGGGTTTTCGAGTGCCAAGGATATCGAACAATATATAGTCCGAAGAAATTATTTTCTCGGCCTTTTTGTCGGCTATGGTCATACACTTGATTACAATTTCATACGATTTTATGTTACAATGAGGTTGTAGATAGTGCAGTGTGTTCGTTCAGATTACTTCGGCTTTCATATGTATGACCGCTAGAACACACCATGTTCTTATGTGCGGCTGGTAGACATTGACAGCGGTAGCTAGCCAGATGGGGTCGGAAAACCGGCGCCTCAAGCTTTATCCTTCTAATATTAGGAAAATTAGTGTTAGAAAAGGACAATCAATTACAATAATATTGGACGGGTACTTCAGGTTCATAAACATGTTCGTGGAGACACAGAAGCGGTTGATGGCGAAAGAGGCGTGGCGGTACGAACTGTACAGGCACACCGCCAAGGAGCTGCTTGTGGACATGGTGCGCCTCGTGGACGCGAGGTTCACCGATCTCAACTCGCGGTCAGTTCTAAATCTCTCGTTCCATCATATTATATTCCTTTACGAATGTATGTAGCAACATATTATTTACGGGAGATAAGGTATTTGGTTTTTAGCTCATTTTCAACCTTTTTATCGATTCAGTCGATAACTCAAGAATAATTTATGTGAATATAATATCATATACAAATTCGAAATGTCCGTTCCCACATACTGTTATTAATCAAGCATGCTTCTGAACTATATGAAAATGTCTGGACTTTGGGCGCAGGTCGCAATTAAGTAACACATTACAAACAACACGTCCTTTTGATGGAACTCTATTTGACAAATTATTGTATAAATATATTTTTATCTATTTATACAATAGTTGAATAGTTCAATAATTTGTAGTTTATTTTGAAAATGATAAGAAAACGGTTTCATGGATTTAAAATAATAGTAAACTCTCAAAGAAAGTACATATGAAACGGGCGTAAAGTTAACTCACATTGCGTATAGTTAATAATAAAACGAAAGAATGTTGAATTTAAGGCTAGTTACAAAATTCCTAATAGTAACTGTAAATTTTAAATGATCCTTTAGCTATCTGTTACCAATGTCATTTTAAATCTCACCATACTTAAGAGTTACTTCAATAAAGTCGATTACATTCAAAAACCTAGATCTGAGGAGATGGACAAGAAGTTCATGCAGGAGCTGAAGGACCAGGCGCGCAGCATTATCAGCGACGACTGCCGGCAGAAGAAGGTGATGGTGCGGCTGCTTCGGGAGGACATGCAGGCTGTTATAGACTTTATAGATAAGAAATAGTACAGAGTCGCAAGTGTACATACTTTGTATTATTATTCTATATTTACGTATTTTTATAATGTCCCGTCAACACTGGCAATAATTGAGATGAAGTGTTACTACCAGAGGGGGCTGGTTCCATTTTATAATATATTATATGATTATTAAAATATGTAATGTTTAAGAATTAAAAATGTTTTCAGCTTTTACTTGTTTAATTTTAATTACCTATTAAAAACATATATACATTAGAATAAACATAGTTTGAGGTTGAAGTCTTACGTTGATGATATGTAAATAATGTAGAATAAAATAAAAAGAAATAAAAATATTTGTGTAAAAATGCACCTCTCCTTAAAAATACGTTAACGAAGGGTAATTTAATGAAACAGTATATTCTTTGCAATATTTATTACGTCACCACACTTAATTATGACACATACGGGATGAAATTCTTATTTTACAACCATAATGCTAATAACTATTCAGTTTATTGGAAAGAGCAGGCGTATGACGAGCAATCATGTCGGCCGTTCATCACGCAGCTTCAATTACAAAGTCAAATATTTAATATGATTTTTTTAAAAAATAAATAAAAAAATTGTTCTTCGCATTACAAAATATAACTTAAATATTACGCAAATTACAACCACCGCTTAATAATAACCCACGGTGTTTGAAAGTCCATCTTAAGGGTTAGTAAATGTCAATTTAAAATGACTTTTCTATGGTACATAAAAAAATTGATCGACATTTTTAAAGCAAAATTCGGATTTTCTCTACAACTACTTTCTATATAAAAAAAATCGCATTGACCCATACTAGTCCATCACAACCACCTAATCTGATCACAGCTTTACTTACCACAATGTACTTTATACACTTACAATTTACCAAATCACCAAACGTTGATCTTCCCGAAAGCGGTACGCCAAGTGCCGTACATAAGTCGTACGGTGAAACGTTTCTAACTTAAAAATAAATTCAATTATAACATGAAAGAATAAAAATAAATAGAAAAACATACCGTACTTTACAAAATATAATCAATTCATTTTTACTCAAATAAGTATAAATGATAATTAAGGAGTTTCTAATAATTTTTTTTATTAATATTATTCGTATTATACAATAGTCACATTTGTTCAATAAAACTTCTAAAGTAGATTAAGTTTATGGTCACGAATTCTAATTCATTGCGATACATTCGTGATACGATATAACACTTTTTATTGTTGATTTGGTGCAAATAACTTTAAACATTTTTACCAAATGCCCGTTTTTAAAAAATAAAAGTTACAAAATTAAACATTTTGTGTACATATCCGATTTCTACAATTATGCAATAAGCAGGTATATATAAAAGTGTAATATCATTAAATTCCTTATGAACATCATCATTTGTATTTCTAATAATATTTAATTATTTATTCATCAACATATACTTTAATGTTTTAAAATTAATTATACATTTAAAAAGAATAACATTCATGTAATTTTCGAAATCCATTGAAGTTTCAAATGCCAGATAATGGTAGATTAACGAGTTTAAATGAAAAAAAGCGTTTTTAATTTTAGGCAATATAAAAACCTGGCTATTAGCATAGCAACTTTATATAGTAATATTAATTCATCCTACATTTACCATATAAAAAAAATACATTATGATAGATCATTTTTCCGAAATTTCGGGCCTTTTTATTACTTGCAATACCAGAAAGATATTGAGTAATTATTAGTTATTCGCTATGATACTAGAAGTTTTAAAAACCATAATAAAAATATTAAGATGTATTTAGTATTAACTGTCATAATCATGTGCACATATAATTTAGTACATATGGATATATCAAATAAACTTAAAATCTTCATAAACTAAAATTGTATGTAAATATAATTGCGTGTTATAATAAGAATTTGATTTGGTAATTTTTTTGTTATTTATATCTATTAATAAAATTATTTATAATATAAAGTATTCATTAGTAAATTGTTAAAATTGTTTAAAATGGAATGCATGTTTTGCTTTTCTGTTAAAATTTTACAACTGAAAAGCTATAGCAGATGTAATCGATAAATATTCGTTACAGTAATGTTGGAAAAATTTGATATTTTACTAAGAATATTCAAGAGGATTGAAATGGAATATATTTTTAATCCAATTCCTTACACAAAATAGTATAGTATATTATGTTATGTGATCAATAAGTCACATGCAGAATTTTTATATCTGCATATTTCGATGCATAGGTAATAAATTGTTTACAATCTATATAATTATTTTGGATATGCCACAAATAACATGGTTCCGTACCAAAACTCTTCCAAGGTTTGCAAGTGATTTTAAAAAATTGGAAATTTACAGTGCAATAGTAATAGCAGACTTAGACTTAGCTATTAACTTTTGTGTAATGTAAAATAGTCTTTAGTTAACACAAGATATACTTAGGCATCATTGTGTTTCCCTGCTACACTATTTTCAGATTTTATTTAACACATTCCGTGCCACGTGGACGTGTTTACGACACACGCGGTAGTATCTTTTGAATTACATTTACTTTAATTACAATTACATACAACTTTAATCCACATCAATAATAAGTCAAATTGTTATAACTGAATAAATTATTAAAAAAATTGTCTCCATATATCAGCCTCACAAGGACGCAAAGGAAAAATCTTCTAAAAATGCTCTAGCACGGAACGTGTTAAGAACACTTTTGAAATTTTTCTTTTGTTTAAATTAATTTCATCTGATAGAGATAACATTAACCGTTTGGTAAAAAAGAAAAAGTATGGTAAAGTTCGTGTTAAATCAAAGGTGATGAACTATACACAATAGGATGTCTTGCACCCCTTTCAACTCCCAAAAACTCTTAAAACTATACAGATTAAATTTAGATTTAGGCTTATCGAAATAAGATCAATTATCGCACCGCTACTTTAATATTCAATTGAAATAAATATAGAAAACACGACGAATCAAGCACCGAGAGGGAGGTAGAAAGGAATATATACACGAGAAAACTGTTTCAAAGTCATTTTAAATATAGAGCATTAGTTAGACCGAGTGTAGAATCTAGATATAAACACATGACATAGATGTTCCCTGTTATATACAAAATAATAAAGCATTACGCTTATAAGCGGGGACCACACATAGACAAGTGCGCTGTATCCACCACTAGACGGCGATATATCTTCTCTAAGAACAGTATTATACATACTGAATTTTCAATTCAATTGTAGATCTAACATCATTGATAAAAATCACCCTTTTGCTTATAAACTTAAAAGATTATTTTAGAAAGTTTTCTACTAAGCTATGTGTATTATGTTTTAAAAGTAACATATGTCAAAATTACAGGGATAAAAGGTTTTAAGTAATAAAATCGATGTAAGTTTTTACACATATGTGTTATTATTAGTTGACCCTATGTACTTATCTTCGAATAAATTATAATTATAATTAAAATCTTATAATTAAAATTAATTTAAAGTGATTGATTTATAAACAGCATTGTTATTTGGAAACTTTTAAATATTCGTAGAATGGAATGAATATTTATTGTAACAATTTAATGAATAAAGCATTGTTTATTCTTATTTTGTTTCGTTGTAACTCTGCACTCGGTCGTACGTGTCTAACGCATCTATAATCTATGGCAACGTATTGTAGTGTATAAATGGAAATACGCGTAGACATGTGCAGACCACATGAGCGTCTTTCGTCACAAACCTGGCGCCCTGTAATTCGAATAGATTTCATTTAATTACACGTATCATACATACATTGATTGTATTTTAATTTAAATATATTAACACATTGCATACGGCGCTCTGCGTTTTCAACACATACTAATATTTAAAGCTGTCACATCTTCGATTCATTCGAATGTTTCGGAATTTCGATTGGCAAATAACAGAAAGTGAAAATAATACGAAAACTAGATTTCGTATACAATATGTTAATAAAAACTATTGACAAAAAAAAAATTAGAGAAAACAACATCAGTATATGTGAAGCACTTTGCAAATATTTATAATAGATTCTCTTACGAGGCGCAAGTTGTGGATTTATTTTGATCAGTAACGGGTTAATACTTGATATATACGTTGCTAAGTCTATGACCTATCCTGGCGTATTTACAGCTTGTGTTGTAAAACGGAGATCCCGGGTTCTACTACAGGGCTTCATGAGTAGTCCAGTCTGGTGTTAGAGTTTTTCTGGCCCGCCTGATGAACTACCACCCTCAATGTCAACCTGTCACTGAAACACCGTTGCTGTGTTCCGACAATTATTTATTTAATAGTCACGAGTTCTGGGTCTCTCATTTTCATTTATCATCATGTGTAATTGAATTTAACTGACAACCTATTGCTGATAAGAAAAAACATTATGAGCAAGCACATGATTTACTATCACACTTTGTCGACATTAATACTTAAATATATGTTTGATTGACAATGCATTGATACATAACATTGTTATGTCTATTTTTATATTTATTTCAATTATTAATTTGTGATATCTGTTTAGGTTACTAATTAATAAAGATTTTTTTACACCGAGTATGGAAATAAAGAATTTTCAATTAAAATCATGCATGTGTAAATGCAATGTATTGGATATTATCGACTCACACATAGACAGCGGAGGCTCACCGCGAGGCGTGCAGAGGGCGTCAGCTCAGTGGGTCGTGTGGAACTCGTTGATGCAGAGCGCGCACGACCAGGAGCCTTCGGGCGGAGTCTCCAACGGCGGTGCCAGGCAGTACATGTGGTAGCCACGGTCGCAGTCGTCGCAGAACAGCAGTTGGTCCTTCGAGCAGAATATTTTTATATTTATATCCGACTTTTATCTCCGTTTATATATTTTTCACCACAGATATTTACATCGATGACTATATAAAAACTGTCATCTGATATACCACATTAGTGTTGAAAACTACACAGAAAATTATGAATAAATAAACTTCAAATGCTTATTTCCCACTAACGATGGAATAGTAAAACTTGACCAATCGTGTCTTGTGAAAAACTTTCAACAACCATTATTCTGAAAGAGATCAGAAATTAATTAAAAAATTATATGAATCTCATCCTAGACTATTAAGAGAGATCTACCATCTACACAAACGGTTTGTTATTGTGACCGCTGTTCTCTGTCAACGTTGCGTGGTGCACCAAGTGGGATACTCACGTCGTTGTCGCTGGTCCCGCAGACGGAACAGCACTTGCATTCGATGCACTGCCAGCGGTACTTGCGCACGGAGACGATCATGTTCACCGTGAACTGGAGGCAGGTGGGGTGACCTGCACATTGTATCCTCGCTTAAGTTACAAATCACGATACAATTTCTTTTATCGGCAAAGGGGCCACACTTGACCTTAATTTCACATAAAGTTAAGTGATAATGAGGCTGTAGGTAGTACAGCATGCTCAACGGGAATATTCTGGATAGCATGCATTATTGTCAGAACACAGCGTCGCTGTTATGGTAGTTTCACTTTGAGGGTAGTAACTAGAGTCAAACGGGTTTGATAAACTCTACCACTAACCAGGCTCCACTACTCTTGTAGCCACAGAATCGAATGTGGAACCTCAATGTTAAAGCAAGCGTTAGCCCACTGAACACGCATACGGAGGCAGTAAAATACGAGCAGCAGTGGATTATGTCGGATTTATGAGCGGACAATGTAAATTGTAACTAATTTCTACTGATTGAGAAATACATCAAAACTCAACCAATACTTTTTTCAAGACAGATATACAGCTTTTTTGTGTTAGGTTTCTTTCATAGTAAGGTTGCAATGTCTTTATATATTCATCTCGTTTTAACGTTAAGTAGATACAGTTAAACAATTTTACATTCAAATCTAAAGTCTAAGAAGGAATGTATACATAAAACATATTTATGTAATTTACATCATTCTATAAACTTTTCCTATAGATAATACTATAATTTAACTATTTATATAAATGGAGGGTATTAATTGAAAGTGTGTCACAGTATTACAGAGTGCAGTCAGATTAAGTTTTTCGTGAAGTAAAATCGTAAACTATTTAACCAGATAAGTGTTTTTGACGACGATATTCCTCATTGGTGAAAATTCATGAAAAATGCTAATTTTTCAAGTTTTGATACTATCGACAAACCTGACAACAGTATCAAAACGGTAACATCCTTAACACATAAAGGAAACACACAAGAAGTTACAACATTTAATTTTCACTATTGTGAAATGCGCAATCGTTTGGTCGTTTTTTTTATTTGATTAAAGAATAAAAAAATGTAAACAATTAAGACACAGTTAACTGATTAAAATTTAGTAATTATTTTTAAATCTGGTATAATTTTAATAAAAATGATCTATTGTAAATTTTGACCCCTAATATCATTTGATACCGTCCGAATGCGTATATTTTCACGTATTGTAAGGCACATATCTTACCTTCGTCATTCAGGTGCGCTCTTCCTCCCACTCATAACCTTATAGCGGCGGTAAACAAAGGGAGTGTTACTGTAAAGGGACGTATGTGCCGAACAATAGTGAAAATAAAACAAAACAAAGGTTTGCGACCCATGTGAAATAAAACACTCACGCGTTCCCGTTCAATATTCAAAGTATCACGCAATATTCGTATGGAAGTGCACGACTATTCACTATTCTTCAGCACAGCACAATGAAAGGCCACAGACTTTCAACCTTTTTTAATGTTTACAAAAAAAATCACGGTGTACAAAATATCAACAGCGCTATAACGGACCTTAAACTACGCGTACGGTCTGCAAAAAATATATCTACACTTTTGCGTAGTGAACTCGGAGAAGTCCGTCATGTTTGGCCGTCGTTATTTTTGACTATAAAATAGTATGTGGTTTAACAATGTAGCAAAAGTATAGATCGTTTTGCAGACCATGTTAGGTTTTATCGCAGACAAAACTCCAATAACACATCTTTGGGCGACGCTACAAATGCACTTCCGTACTAACATTTTTGATACTTTGGAATATTTTAATAGTAATTATAGTATTTGGAAACATCGATTACACAAGACCAATCGAATATATAACTTATCCTTTAATTTATAAGTTCTACACAACTACTCTCCTAACTTTATTCCTTTAACATATATTTAGTAAACAATAGAAAACAAAAATATATCGCTGCAATAAAGAGCTAGTTTAACACAAATTTTATTTCAACAAAAAATATTCATTTTAAATAGAAAAGAATTTATGAAAAAAAAAAAATATAGCTCAACGATGGTGAACCTTTTTAATAGAGATCGTCGTCGTATTTGACATGCATATACAAATGCGCGCGCCACAAGCATATGTTACCTATTTCTGGCTGTCTAGAAAGTTCGTAAAAAGTCAATGAAAACGACATTTTTTTAACTTAACTTTAAGAGAGAGACGTTATATTTTGAAGGATCAAATTGTGAATAAAACAAAACGAAAACGAGATCTTTCAGTAATTGTACCGTAGGTTCACCAACGCTGACGCCTGAGTATATTCCACAGATAGCATAATCGAATTTATGACATTTGTCTCATTTGTCAGTAAAAAAGAAAAGAAAAAGGAACTATAAATTCTTAAACAACAGCACAAAATAATATAAAAATCAGCAAAAAAATATCAATGATTCTAATGCGTCGGCATATTGTGACCTTGCGTATATAATATGTTTAATGTAAATAATCGAAAAACTTTAATCGATTTTGTTTAACGAAATGTTCATATACAGACATACAGGAATCAAAACGAGAAATTTCAAAATATTTTTGAACAACATAAGCAGCATATATTGGTAACTAACACTACTTGCATATATAACTAACAACTTAATCGTATATAGAGATATATTTCAAATTGTCATAGCATGTAACTATAAATATGATAACATAAATTAACATAACCTTAAATTTAACATACATTAAATTGAGAATATATAATTTAACTCTGAGAAACAAACAAAAACAGTATAAACTACAGGAATGATAGAATTCAATATTTATAAATAACAATTTATCATTTATAGATTGCAATATGCATATAAACAGAGCTTATGATATGATTTGCCTGATATGAAATAATGTATTTTTAATTGTGGGATCGGATCACCTTCCAATGTTTCAATCAGTAATAACCAAACTAAGTTATAGTTCTTATTGAAAATGTATATTGATTGATATAGTTGTATATCATTATATAATATTACGAACACTTTGTTCAGAATCACATTATGTTTATTATTAATACATGATATTTGGTCAAAATATATCAGCCTATGAACGTTAGTAATAGTATTCGATAGCAAGAAACAATCTTTAGGTTAGTTTCGTGTTTCGCGGAGAAAAATCAATTACCGCGGCTGCAAGAAAGAGATACTAAGGTACGACAGACTTCTAAAGGCTTGTCGTCTCTGTTTCACATAGCAAACTAATGACAGAGATAGCAAAACCAAAGGTAATTAATAATTCCCTCTTTCTTATAATCGGTGCGTCTAATTTCTGTTCATGTTTTATTAATTATTGAAATATCACCAAGAGCGAACCTTCACGGGCTCAAAACTAATAAAGGCACTTTCACAAGCTCTTCCATCAATTAGGACTTTTATAAATTATATTGTTTCAGACATGCCTTTGGTCATCGATATGTGCTTGAAATGATTTGATATTGAAATAGTTATTGAATAAAAACTTATATTTACCGAAACCTGAGAAACATAAATAATAGATTTTGTTTCATAATGGTTAATTTCTTAAACAAATTTGTAGTTATGTTTGAAGGAAAAAAAAACATGCGACAATTTTATTGCGAATAAGTTACCAGCATGATAAATATTTTAAGATAGCGTAGCTGTATACGCAAAATATATATGTTATGCTGTTATAACAAATAATAAAATATACTTTATTGAGAATAGTATTAAACATTATGTGTATTATAGAAATAATTTGGTGACTCTTGTGACTAGAAATGCTAGGATTGAAATATGTCGGGGTGATATGATTGCTACTGTTCTAAAATATTGCTTATTGTTACTTGTAATAAAGTAATCTAAGTGCATCAAGCACTAAAAATCTATTGACCACTTTGTCAAGCATAGTCGTCTCCAATCACAAATCATCGACAATTAGTGGCCTAAGAAAAAAAAACAGATAAACTACACATAGGAGAACACCTAAGAAATAGTATGACCAGCCTTTTTATTATATCTAAAATTATTTGGTGAATATCCGATGATTTGATCGATTAAACTAACCAAATATAGTTATACTATAATGGCTAATATCAATATCTACCATTGGACTGTTTTTGAATAAACTAAACATACAAGGCACATTTCCTCTAAAGGGAAGACAATGGAACACCTGAACGTACAAAAATCTTAAACATTACAATAGATAAAACAGTAATCTATCATTTGGCATAAATTTCATCATTATTCAAGTTGTCTCACCATCATGGCATCCTACGAATCACAATATCTTTTATTCAAATGTTTACCAATCTAATTATAATTCTTTATAGATAGTTATGATAATATTCTTAAATAAATTTAGATCTAATACAAATTGTTAATTTTTGGCAGTCAATAGGATTCATTTAAAATTTTGTAAACAACAATAATATGATTTAATGAATGCACAAGGTAGTAAATTTATTTTAATATAAATATTCAAGATAAATTTTTGTATATATTACTTTGCCCCAAAATTGATACCTTCGCGTTATCATATAAGGGAAAGAAATATTTTAGGTGAATGTCTAATGGAGATTTTTAAATAAGTAAATCTACATAAATATGATTACATGGAATGTTTTTAGAATGTTCATGTTTTCTGTCACTCATTCGCTTTAAAAAAGGTGAAATATGTTTCTATATGATCATTAAACGATAAATATTATGCTAATTATAAAAACTGATTTTTATGCATGTTTTCATTAACACAAAACTTAAACTAGATCGGCCAAATTCATTGTCGAATTTAATCGAAAAAAATATTTTAAACTTTAAATAAAGCATCGCATTGACTTTTGTAAAGTGAAAATTTTTGGAAAAATAAATTGTTATGTAAAATATTACATATGTGAGCAAATCAAATAGTTCAGGTAGGTAATTTTCTATTCAATCAAGTTAGACTCAAAGGTTATGTGTTTCATTTGTTTATTAATCAAGTAATGAGATTGATTTAATATGAAATGGGAGTGTATTATAACTTTATTTTAATCTTCAGAAATCTTAATAATTTTTAGTCAATGTGGATCTCATATAGGTCATTCAATCAGGTCATGGTTAGGTCATTAGAAATTAAATTAAATTCAATACTGCTGGCATTATTCAAACGGCCATGAGCATTTTAATAACATTTCTAATTCGTCAAAATATTTTTTTGTGAAATAGAAGTAAATAGAATTTTGCGGAAATAGTAATAATTGTACATAGCCAGTTATGAGCCCTAAGAGAATTTAGTTTGAATGGCCATTTTAATACTTCTAAATTCAGTCCGACCTTGGCATATAGATATTTCTTTTGTTTCAATATTCGAGTCGTATGTAAAATTATTATGCTCAATTTTTCATACGTAAGCATATTTAAGATATAACTTGCAAGTAGGAAAATTTTAATTAGTATGGTACGTTAGTACCATTGATGGGACACGCGTCGCCCGTTGTACCATCGTAGGCGGGGCTCTGTCGCGAGGAGGATGGAGAGACAGGATATTCCCCGTATTCGTGCACCTGGAGGAGTTTGGTCTGATTTGCGAAGGTATCAAATTCGTCCGCAGAGTATGACATGGAGCTGACGATATCCACCACACCGTTGAACTTTATGGTGTCCTTCAGATGCCTGTGGCGCTCGCAGACACGATTTATTATGTGGTAACATGGGTTGAGCTTGCGTGCACCGTTGCGCGGTGGCCGCCCGCGTCTCTTACCTGACCGTCCGCAGTCCGAGCAGCTGACCAGCTCTTCAGGGGTTCCCGTCTTCTTGTTCTCGCGGTCGTCGCCGAGGCAAAAATCACAGTACGGCGATGGTGACGCCTGAAAAAGTACACGTCAGAGTAAACTATTGATTATTCAAGCTACAATGCTGGCAGACTTTAATTCTCACAGTTTGTATACTTATTTATACATTATTACTCTTTTTTTCTTTCATATTCCTTAGCAATTATTTTTACCTGACATGCGCTCCCTTACATTTATCTCTGCTCAACCCTATGGTAGATTGACAGAGAATGCCATTTGACACTAGACCCGTTTTACGTACAAAATGTTGTATATTAAATAAATAAAATTTATGTACCTTAGTCTCGGGTTCCTTCAGTTCAGGCATAATGGACACAGTAGCGGGCACGGCACCGGCGGCGGAAGAGGTGGAGGCGGAATGCGAGGCGGAGGCGGAGGCAGAAGCAGCGGCAGCAGCGGCCGCGGTGCCTGGCGGCACGAGCGGTGCGTGCGCGGAGTCCGACGATGAGGTGTCCGCGGAGGCGGGCCGCGGGGGCGGCGACGGCTTGCGGGCCGGCGGCGTCGGAACGCTCGCTGTCGCCAAATGATTACACATTGATAGCTTCCACACAATACAATAAGTCAAGACTATGAATAAAAAGAACCTTTTGAAAGCGATTGTTCTAAAATATAATCGATAACAAGTACATAAATAATAAATTGGTGTTATTAGCTTTATTTAACATAATAGATATTTAACAAAGATTTCTTGTAACCTCCTTTGCAAGAACATCGTCTAGGTAGGTAGTATGGGAATATTACCGAGTTCCGGTTTGTAGGGCGCCGTAGCTAGTAAATATTAAGGTGACGAAGCTTAAAATTAATGGTCTTAAAGCGATAAGCACAGTGTAATGTTGTGAAAAATCTTAATTAGCACCTCATTGTTACGTGCAAGGGGCGTATCACTTAACGGGTATGCGCCCTGCTTATTTCGGTTCGTTATATAAAAAAAAAACTTAAATGTTCCATTAAAATTAAAACTTTTCATATTTGCTAGATGTACACTACAAAATAAAGCTATTAGCTATTATTTCCTAATCATGAAGTAATCGGTTGGATGATATTAGGGGAGTGGCCGATGATATGTGAGTTGGAGTCGCAGGTTGGACTTGGCAAACGCTTGTCTCGGTGACGCTAAATATTTAAGAAACAACTCACAAGTGCCAACGGCGGGGTTATTCAGAAACGTCACGTAACTGTCTTGGTACTCCGTGGCGGGGTGGTGCGGCGCGGCGGGCGGCGTGTGCGCGCCGGGGCGGCTGTCGCGCGAGTCACCGTCACTGCATGCGGTCGCCGCTCCGCCCGCGCCCGCACCTGCCCCTGCGCCCGCCCCGGTCGCCGTACCCGTGCCCCCACTCGCGCCCTCCTTGTGAGTGTGCGTGAAGTGGTACGTCAGACCCGGACGGGTTTTGTATTTGGCGCCGCACACTGCAATACGTCACGATCGTTTCATTTCTAAATGTGATACATCCAGCTAAAGAACTAAAACGTACGAAAAAATATAATTGTCTTGTATCGAAGTGTGAATGCAAGTGTGCTGCGAATTACCTAACACTGAAATAATTAGTTATGTAAACCATAGAAATCAGAAAACAAAACTTCGCCATTATCTAGGTTTAAATTTTAACGACTAGGTTTATTGTATGTCACCTGAAACCTATGTATTCAACTATCACTAATATTAATTCTTAGTGTCCGATTTTTACATGAAACAGTGTTTTATTCCAATGACTGGTTGGAATTTATTGATTTATAACAGAAATGCATTTTCCCACTTCGATATTACTATACTAGGTTCAAAAATATAGAAACTTATTTAACCGTAGATAAAAAAATGTTATGTACCGATAGTAAGAATAAATTCAATGTGAAACTTATTACTTACCATTCGTGGTGCCTCCGCCTGCCTTTGCTCACTGGTTTACGCGATTTTATTCAATCAGTACCGGTCATTATAAACAATTAGTCGCTTTTTAAAATGGGGACACTGAGAGGTCTACGTCATCAGAACAGAGCATAGAGGAGGCACCACGACGGCAACAGATGTATGGACAATGGGACGCACTTTTCCATAGTTATCCGTCATCAATCAATACCTTAATTTTTAAAAGAAATCGGTTACCGCCATAAAACGCTATCGTGTCTCTAAATGTCGAAATGACATTTGACATTTAATGTCTAATTCCATTATCAAAAAAAAGTTAAGTATTAGTTTTCATTCGATAGTTTATAATATGAAAGACAGCGTTTCATAACGGCATTGACGGCCCGTCGTGATTGGTCTATGTTCAGTTCTAAGGACGCAGCCTCCCGGGGATAAGTTTGATTGATGACTTCAAATCAATGGATCTGTACTCAGCTAGACATAAAACACGTACAAATCAAAATGGAAATCGCATGATTTTTTTTAAATTTCCGAACAAACAATAGATCCAAACTTTAAAGTCCAATCAAATTTGCAAAATGATTAAACTATATTTCAGTTCCTATAGTTATTATTCTATGTTGAATGAAATACTGTTCAACCATTACGCTAGTGAAAAGTAATAAATTTAAAGATGTTTCACCTTAGATAGTTTTATTTCTTATTCAACATAAATATTTTTGTATAAATTCATAACAATCTTTGGGTGCTAATAATAGTTTGGATCTAAGAACAATATCGAGTACCTAAAATACTTCACTGCTCAATCAATTATACAATAATTTATTGATTACTGTTATAGCCAAACTTATTAACATTAAATGCAATGACTAAAACTTTTACCTCAAGCTTGTGTGATAATGAAAAGAATTTACAAGAAAATGCAAATTTACTACGGTAAAACGTGCGAGTAGACAGAGATATCCCGTTTCCATAGCAACTTAAAAATTTATACAACCTTCTAATCTCATGGTGTACAATCCATAACCTTTATTATATAATGGAAGACAAACACTTTCTATCATTCTAAATCAATTAAATGATAAAAAAGAAACACATTGTGACGATGGGAAAATTTTAGCCATTGCGATAATAGAAGCTAATATCTTAGATATTAAAATAGAAACAATAAAAAGTGAAATAAATAAGACTATCACAGACACATGAGTCAAACACACATTCAAACCAATCCGTGCGTATAGATTTAGTATAGTGATAAGGATTGTAATTATTTCATAAGACCTTGTTTATAGTAAACTTAGCGTAGGATCCGCGAGTGAGCATAATTGCATAATTAATAACGGAACATTAATTAAAGTTTATCAGATTTTTGACATGTATATTATAAACTACTTTCAAACTTCTAATACGCTATTAGCTCAATGCCTTATAATTATACGCATATTTGTCAATGTTACAAAATTCCTTCAATAGTATAAAATTTAAGGCGCATATTTTGGTCAGTCGTAGATCCTAATTAAAATGTTATCTGTATTGAAATTTTTAATTTCTCAATGAATTTGCTATAAGTTGCACATACAAGTAATTTCATGTTATTATGAAGAGTATTCCTTTTAGCAGATAATAGTAAATCTCAAATTTATATTGGTGGTGTTAATTCAAAGTAGTGTTATTTAAACTACTTAAGGTCATTAATAATTCAAAATCCACTCATCATAAAAATATAACTTATGGAAGTTGCTATAAATATATATGCTATATTGAACGAAACTAATTTCCAATAACGCGGAACACATACTTTTTTTATTTTTTTTTATTTCTTTGTCCCTTACTTGAATTTACTGCAAACTTTTAATGAAACAATGTCAATTAAACAATTTCAATACAGTATTAATTAATGATAATTCTAAATTAGCCTACAACAACTTATAATAGAACTACTAACTCTGCCCTCTACATAAATTGGTACATAAATGTGGCAGTGTTTTTGTATTTCTAATTTAAAAATTCATCTATAGTTAAAAATTGGTGTTTTAAAACCCTTATTACAATTTTTTCTTTCGATTCATTTCGCTAACTATAGTAATATACACAATTTAGAACATTTCTTAATTGACAGGTATTTTCATATTGGCAATTATACGCGAAACAGTATTTGTTTTTATTCTAACAGTTAAATCTATAACAGTAAAATTATAAGTTAATTTGCTTAAATTGAAATAAGATAAGAATATAAATTTCTAATGAAATTTTTCAATAAATGTTACTAGTCAGTTACTTTCAAAAAATATTTTTTTTTATTTTATACAAAATGATGTGAGGAGATGAGCGAGACGTACACCTAATGTTAAGTGATACGCCTGCTAACGACAATGAGGTACCAATTACTATGCTTCCACTGCACCGCATTGTGCTCGTCGCTTCAAGATGTATAAAGTTATATCTTTTTACCCCAGTGGCAGTAATTTCGATAGCTACAGTGCCCTTCAAACACTACCCTATTGTTTGGCGGTAGAAACTGGCTCCGCAGTGGTACTTACATAGGCCTCGCGCGACAGGGACTAACCAACAGTATGTGTACATAGTACATAATTCCTAATGAAACCATGAAATTATAAAGCCCTCTAAAAACATTGTCCTAAACACCTACAAATGCATCATTATTCACTACAATTATTTCAAATAAATACACCTAAGACCACTTTTAAAACTAAATCATAGCTCTCAGGGTTTCAGTCGGGCCTAAACTTCCATCAAATAATTTCTCTAAAGCTACTTAATGGTTTCCCTGAGATTCACATACTTTAATTACTTCATACATAAAGATATGCAATAGTAGAGTAAAAATGTCTAGCAATTGGGACAGTTATATATATTTTTAAAACACAAATAATATTATTGAAACAATTACATGCTTCGTAAAAAATATAACTGTAAAGAAATTTATCAAGGATTTTTCAGCCAATTTAAAAAAAAATAGCAAATTAGAAGCATAATGACAATAGAATATTTATTAGTATGCCAAAACAATTACATTCTTTAAAAAAACCTAAGGTTGTTTTTTTTTTGTTCCGTGAACTGCAATATCCCAAATTATTACCATTATTTAAAAATAAGTGAAAGGTAAGAGAAATAAATACACATATCTGATGTGTATTAATTGATGCGACATGTAAATTTATGTTGAAGAATGACTTAAAACAAGAATATTGCCCCAGAATTAAAATGCATATTGTAATTAATTTCTTTTTTTTTGTGATAGTTCTACCCTATAATATCCATCCCTCTCTGCTGTTTTATCACATACTTATTTTGTTGATTATTTCTTAAATTGTGACAATTTTCAATTTTTAAAATTATCTATTGCATACTGGCAATTAATGTTGACACATGACTTGCCAGTCTGCATGTTCTAATTTCAAAAGAGTAATTCAATGTTGATCACAATAAAACAGTTTTCGGTTTTAATTATTTTTTGTATCTGTTTATCACTTGAAAATTGATGAATTAGTGAATGAAAAAATTATCTGAAGACATTTAACAAATAAGTGTACAGCTAGATTTAACTAGCCCTTTCATCAACTACAAAGATCTGGGCCTATCAGTGCAGCCATTATAAAGGTGATATTCTTTATCACAGAATTGTTTCTATGAAAAATATCTTCAGAAAAGCTTCGTTTTTGTCTTATTTATATCTGACATATTTATCCTGTATCTCTCTACATAGCACCTGATTTTAAGAGAATGATTTGAAGAATGAGTAATTGTGTCCTATTACATATAAAAACCCAGGTTTTGATTAAACAGTTATAATCTATGGAGCAATTATTACTATTTTCATAGGAGGTATAATCCTTCTAATAACATAAACAATACTAATATAACTTCCTACAGTTTCAATTTATATAGTGTTAATCTATTGCAATATGAAATTTCACTATAAATTATTAGTTTCCTTAGGCCATCCTAAAAAATTGTTACAGCATCTATATAACAGTATACATAGTATTTCTCAATTCATTTTCAGGTAAGATTTCGATTATAATAATTCTTCAAGGGAAATTTGTCACTAAAAGTGTTGATATTATAATTATTTCATTATTAACTTAGTGGTATACTCTTTGTTATAAAAAAATCAATAAACTCCAACCCCAGTGTTCAAAGTTGTGTGATTATATATAAAAAACTAATCAATTCTAATTGAGAACCACTTTCTTGTTCCTTAATTAACAAGTAATGTTTTTGACAATTTTTTAACAAACAGAAAATTAAGTGTAAAGGAACTTGACTGAATAAAGTGTAAGATAATATTAGGTTGGTTATTTATCTACTATATATCAAATTCACACATATTCACAAAAATCACATGTAAGGCACTACAATGATCCTCAATAAGTAACTTTTATTTCAATCCATTTAACGAAGTGAGACTACTGTGTATACTGCGGCAGTTAAAATATTGCACATGAGGCAAGGCGTCTATAAAAACTAGTGGGAACTTTGAGCTCTTGATATGTTCACTAATTCTTATGTAGAATATGAGGTCAGTCTATGCAAGTATTTGGTATTACAATTTGACTGTCTGACGGAAGTATTCCGGTAAAATTCTATTACATATTGTATGCTAAATGCCTAAAAGTAGCGCAAAAAGTTTTAGTTATACTGGTTTCATCATCACGAAATACTTCGAAATTTTAAACTGTAGGGCATAATTTCTATTAAAAAGATTGGAGTTAATTAATCAGTAATAATCCTGATTAAGACTATAAACATTGAACGAATATGTTTTTTATGATGTAACCTTAAAAGTTTGTAAAGCAATGGTAAAATATGTATATTTTATTTGTTTGATTTATAAAATTTTCCTAAAACTTTATGGCTTCATACAGTGGAGATAAGATACTGCGGGCATTTAGCTACATCCCCTGTCAACATGATCATGTGACACCTGGGCAAAAGAACCTCAGGTGGGGGGCGGGGAGCTAGTGTTTCCTCCTGGTCGACTTACGTTCACATCCGTAGGGTTTCTCTGCGTCTCCAGGTACCTCGTAGGGTAAGGTACCTTGCCCAGCTCGCTTGCGGCCACGACCCTTTGGAAAAAAAGAATGAACTTAAATTGTCTAAATAATTGAAAAATTATGCACTAATTGAAATAACTCGTCGATGTCAGTGTTTTCAACTTCAAATGACGTGAAAGTCTTATGACTGACTGAAGTTAAAGAGATAATTATAACTAATTTGCTGTTGATCATAGTAGGTTTTCCAATGACTGAAAATGAAGTTAATTATTTATTAATATTGACACGTTTTTTTATATGCTAATGGACAACTGGGTTAACGGCTTCACTTTTAATTTTTAGGCGGGTTTTTAACACATTCCGTGCTGCGTGGGGCGTATGAGACTTACGCCGATATCTTTTGAAAAAGCTTTGACCATATGCTTTCTTAAATAATTACTATAAGCTTAAAACAATTACATACAACTTTAATCCACATCAAGAATACATCAAATTATTAACCTTTTGTACTCCTCACAAAATTTCATATCACCCACCAGCATCTCCGTGGCATTTTTTATAACAGTAAAAATTAAAAGAATTATTTTTTTTTTTAAAAAATATAAATACGTGAACATAGATTATTTTTATATATTTTATTAGATACATATTTATATTTCTATTATGTTACAGTAAAAATAAGTTTAATTTTTGGGCTTAAATTCTTTCATAGTATGGTATCTATAAAAACAATCTCCCACATGCATCCTTGGTTTATTTGTACAGGTATCGCAATAATAAGGAGTAACATGTATTTCACCTCCAAATCAACAAAATTTGCACTAACAAGTCAAATCCTTAAAATTCATTTTTATTATTTATGGGGAACCAATATTTTTAATAATAGTTTTATACACAAAGTATAGAAAACTGCGTCACCTATTGCAGAAAAATATTTAAAAATAATGTGCAGGTAGTCCCCTAATTTGCATAAACTGTTCCATTGAATAATATGAGGTGAATCCCCAAAAAATGTTTATTTGTTATTCATGTCACAGTTTAGGTGTCAGTAGAATGCAAAAGGTTAATAACTGAATAAATTATTAAAAAATTGTCTAGTCCACAAGGGAAAAATCTTCTAACAAAACTCTGGCACTGAATGTGTTAAGTATTTGGGTTAGCCCTTTAGGCACTCAATCGATAGTAGTGTTACATTTCTTATGATGTATATAATAAACCAGAATGATAGATTAGATCAAAGACTTAAAAGTGATAAGTGACAAAATATATACTATAACTAAAATTGCCACCAATAGAAGCAGATGGTCACAATTTGCCTATTCCAGGAAAATTACAGTGGCACAATCTTTAGTAACCAAGAAATAACCAGAAAGAGAGAGATACAATAAACCCGTTAATAAATAATGTGCAAAACATTAATGTCAGTGTGTTAACTGCTGCTGCTGCTGCTGCTGGATTCGGTGAAGTTAGCGCTGTTAGTCTTATGACTATTACAGCTTTATCGAAACTGGCTCGCGAATCCGGTGATTCGCGAGCTATCCAGTGTGTTAACTTACCGCGCGGCCCCGTTTAGCGGGTGTGTCATCGGGCTGTTTGTTGCCCCTCCGGCCGCCGCGGGAGCCCGGACCGGTCGGCGCCACGCCCCTCCTTTTGCGCCGGTTAGCATAAGTGTCGTCGTAGTAGTCCTCGTCTGACTCTGGATCTGGTTCTTCGCCAGTTTCCATTTCTTCTATCGCAAGATCATCATAGAACCATTCCTGGTAAATAACCAATAAGTAATTAATGCAAGTAATATTAGATTCTAAAAAAAAAGTAATAATGATACCCTTACCACTTAATCAAAACACATCAGTACAACCACTAAAGTTTTTATACCTATTTTTACTAACTAGAAATATAAAAAAATGTACTGAAAATCTTTACTAAATTTTACAAAATAAAACCAAAAAAAAGTAAAATATTTCTTAATACTAATAACTACTGTACAATTACATTAAGCAAAAGGTATGTTAACTGATTGGGTACCTTTGGATCATCTTTGGCTGCAGACTGTGATCCATCTCGACTGTCATCACCAGCTAATGCCTCTCCAGGTATTCCAGAACTGTTTTCTCCATCACCAGCATTTTCTGCGGCATCTAAGGCACTCCAACCCCAGCGTGTCGATGACATTGTTAAGTACTGACGTCGTGCCTTGCGCCATCTGCAAAATTAGTGTCATATATATTAAATCAATGAACAGTACTATATTTTCTTGTTTAGTCAATAAAGTGATAAAGGCTATTAGAATAAATTTTTACTTTTGATACTTCCTGGTGTACCTTGCTACTAAGAACAGTTAATATAATATGAACTACTGTATTTTTTGCAACATAAAGAATTCAAAATTACTTAAACTTAATAACTTACATATACCATAATTTTAAGAATTTATTGGTATTAAAGAACTGTAGATAATATGAATAACATAGAGGAACTCTTTGCATATTCTTGCTAGGCTAAAATCTAAAAAAAAAATGTATTAAACATGTGATAATGAAAATATATAAAATCTATTCAATTTATATGAGTAACAATCAACAAACTTTTATAATTTATAAACTTTTATAACTGTTCAAACATTTAAACTTTCGGCTAAAAAGTTAGTGTGTATAAAGTGGTACCTTTGTGAGGGATATGTGTACACTTGACCTTCCCTGGCACCAGGCATCCGCTGTTTCCTTGTCATAAACAAATTGCAGTGGCTTTGTGCAACACCTAAATATGTAAAAAACACTTCATTAAATTGGTCTATTACCAATTAAAAAATAAGATGAAATAAAGTCTTAAAAACTATTACATTGTTTTTTAATGTTTACAAGTTAGTAACTTTATTTATGCTAAAACAATTATTCTTTTCTTCAACAAAATTAGTGTCTCTATTTTTAACTATATTATAAATGTATAACTTCAACAAAAAACTGTAATGCATGTTAAGAACTTTAATATATTTGTAATGTTTTACATAGTTAGAATTAAAATTGGAAATTGTATTATTTCTATGTTAGAATTATGAATTCATGAATAGTAGTTGTATGTGATCTGCCGATTTTATTGTGCTATTTTTTCAAGAAGGAAATTAGTAGAACAGCTTTATATTAAAATATCGCACTAATTTAGTAAAATACTGATATAGTTTACGAAAACGACGCAGAAACGCCATTTAAAATAAAGAATTTTACACTATAAAATCCGAAAATTTGTATTAAAGAATATGGGTTTGTTAATAAATTTACAAATGCCCCACAACCTCGTAATTTATTAACCTCGTTATCAGGATATCGATAACATTTATGAATATACATGCAAAGAGATTGTGAAAAGTTGTTAAACCTTCATCACATACCAGTTTGTGTGTCGATGAAAGGCATACGCATCCTCCTTTCCGCACATAGCCGGGAATTAAATGTTGATGAATTTTCAATAATTTCCTTATAGCTAGGATCATTAAGAAAACTGAAAAGAGAAACATTCAAAACATAAACAAAACAAACGTTTGCAGTTCATGTCATAGAAATTTACAGAAAAATCATCTTTGCATACATTCAACGGAATAGCTAACATAGATATTTAAGCTATTTAATAGGTAACATATCAAACCTTTCTATTTTTGCTAAATTTGATGGATTAACAACTTGAATTTCTGCGGCCGCCATTTTATAACGCAGCCAACAACGCTAGAGTTATGACGTCACTATGCTTGTCTTTACATCCCTATACGTATCCTATGTTATCCATCCATAGATGCAAGCTGCTACAACATAAATTCTACCAAGACACAGTAATTAATTATTCTCTATGCAAAATCTTATATAATAATACTTTGTTATTATTTATATTCGCATTTACAAATTTACAAGTAGCAGTGGCAGGACTTTTAACATATTTGTTTTAATGAGAATAACAAATTAGATAGAGTAAAGATTTGTTATAATATAATGTTGTTATAAGATAGAAATTAACTTTCCATCAATAAAAAATGCATTGAAATAAGATTTTATTAATATGTAACAATAATAAAAAAATAATTATAAAACAATGTAATTATCCATCAAAAATTTTGTTTTAAGTTTTTTGATGTAAACAACATTTTATTTTATAACATATAATCAGTTCTTCATATTAGGATTATCTTATAAATTAAATAAGTCAAATAAAAACACTGCTTTAATACTCTGTTATAGCAACATCGAAATTACGTCAAGCTTGTGACTGGTCATCGGCGGACGAATCGTGGATCGGGCGCATTTTCAGTTATTGGTGATTGGAGATCTCCAAATATTTCACTGATTATTGGTTACTCTGTTCTAATAAGTTCGGCCACGGATAAGTCTTCACTGGGTGATAAACATTATTGTTTTGTAAATAAACAATTAATTAATAGAAAGAATTTAGATTCTAAGTTCGACACGCCGGGCGCTAACAATTCAAGATGTCCGTATCCTTCTATGTGCTTGCGTAAGTGATCGTTCAAATTTCAATTCTCATTTAATTCATATTATTCTTGAATGGATTGTTTACATAAACGTGAAATCAATGCAAGTTGGAAGAAAAAATAAAAAAAAAACAAAAATCTTATAAAATTCCAAGTTCTGGTGCGTACGTATATATATTGCAAATATAGATAACAAACATAGTATCGGTTATATACTAAAATTCCCCGTTTTTTTGTTTTACAATCGCGTTAACTCATGTTATAATTGAGTAATTAAGAAAAATGTTAAATAAAAATGCGCTGTATCAATATTTTTTACTATACTTTATTTGCAAACATTGAAGATAAAAAAAATTGTTGCAAAAGGCAAGCATAATGCCCTCTGGGCATTCTCTGCCAGATAAACTATGGAGAGGTGAGGCATTAAAATAAATAAAAAATTCTAGAATCATATAATTAAAAAAAAAGGAATGGCATAAAATAAAAAAAGTATAAATTTTATATGTTGAACATTTCAGTTTTGAATACAGGAATATTTCTGTTATAAATGCAAGTTAATTAAATTGCATAGATTCATAGTTATTATCGACAACACTAAGTAGATTCTCAAATCGATAGAAGTCTCTTGTAATTTTGGTTTTTATGTAGGACCAGGTATATTTTTCACTAATAGTCCAATTTTAATTGTAATTTTTCGTTTGCCAGAATAACTCGAATCTGGTCTCATAAGCAAAAAAAATTGAACTCGTTAATTTCGATTAAAACTATAAGATAAGAACTTTTTTTAATACAAAGTGAAATCTCTTTATAACAATAAGCATATACAGTATATCTCAAAGTTCGTCACCTAAAAATTAAAAAAACAATAATCCTAGGGGTGGGTAAATAGAAAACATTGATTTGTACCTGTTCATAAGTAAATTTAACACGCGTTATTTTTCGTTAATCAACTATGGGTTAACACTTCGTCTCAATTTCCCATAATGTTAACACTTTTATCGACCGCTAGTCGATTTTTTGGCTTTTCGATGCCGATGCTCGCCCACATTTAGTTCGTCATTCTATCTTTTCTTACCGAACCTTATTAACCGACGATCTTTCAGACGATTGCTCGTTTCCTTAATTATATCCATTCAGTTTTAAATAAAAAAAAACCTGTACCGTAAAGGGTTAATGGCTAAAAACACAACAGGATGAGGGAGTTTCTTTTGAGACCCCGGTCGATAGTGCGTTAAGTGACTAAGGCCGTGAATGGCATACCGTTCTCGTTCATAATAATGTCTCGCACGTGCGATTATTGAACGCAGCAACATTGTGTTATGACGGTAGGTTGACATTGAGGGTGGTAGTTAGCCAGTCTGATTAAAAAAAACTACCACCATCTGGATTCCACTACTCATATGACCAAGGAATCTAACCCGGGACCTTCGCGTTAACCACTGCGCCACGCAGGTAGTCGGTAAAAATGTGACGAATTTTATCCCCTAAGACACTTTCTGTTGCCCTCTTCAGAGTTTTAATGGATCTCCGTAGGGAATACAACCGCTTCCCTTGTAACGATATACTATGACAGCTTCTTCCAGAACTGACTGTTTACCCGCTAGCCTTGTAATACAGAGATCCCGGGTTCGATTATCGGGCCACATGATCAGTGTAGTCTGGATGGTTATAGTTTTTCGAACCCGCTGGGCTAGCTACCACCCTCAATATCAAACCGCGGCTATAATAGCATTGCTATGTTCTGGCCGTCGTATATGCGAGAGTCAGAGGTAATCTGGGCGAACATACTTCACCATCTACGGCCTCATTTTAACTTAACATCAGGTGAAATCGAAGTCATATGTTAACCCATAACCGATAAAAAACCAATACTAGGGCCTGTTAAACAGTACGGACGTTACGGTAGTTCGCGGCGGGGCGGCGCGGCGACGCGGCTGGACAAAGCAAGGCGCCGCTGAAACGCCTTAATGTTCTCTCGAAAATTCAGCGAGGCTTACATACACGTAAATATCTCTCCTAGGCTGCCCCTCTATTGTAATTCCAGTAAGTCACAACATTTGAAATGCAGGAAATTGCACTTTTATTTCGACATTTTTGAATTGTTGTGTCTTTATAATATTATCTTAACATTATGTAAATATTTAAGATGAAACTAAATTAAAAATAGTGGTATGAAGGTCTCGATTTCTTGGCCACGGTACATTAAAAAAAGTTATATCAAAAAGAAAAACGGCTTAATGTAATTATGATAACGGGGGCAGTAGGTGTGGAGCTGTAGAAATCTCGCCCAGGCCGTTGGTACTAAACCCGTAACTGTGCGTAAATCTAAATGGTTATCGCTGTATTGTTCATTGTGGTCACTACATTTATTTATTTAAAAGCTTCAATGCACAAAATTTCGTATATAAGGACGGTCATAATGTCAAATATTATTAATTTTTTACGCGGTTAAAAAACATCTGCGTATGTTATTTTTATTTCAGTACCTACCAGTAAAGTTGTTATACCGAAAGTTCAAACACTTGAGTAAACATCTCAATGATAGGTGATGAGAATTGTGATCGTTTCACTTCTTACCTTCGTTGTTCATTTAAGGTACCGCTACTGCTATCCAAGATGAGTTAACTTTATAATCGATTATTAGCAAATACTTGGCCTCTATTTCACGTGATGTTAAGGGACAATGAGGTCGTGGATGATGAAACGTGTTCGCTTTCAATACTTTGGCTCATGTTTGTTTTACTGCCTGACGACAGTAATACTGCTACGGTGACCGGTGGCGGTACTCTCATACAAACCCGAAAGACCTGTATTAAAGTAATATAGTGCACTGAAACTATTAAAATATAATTTCTTCGAAGTGAAAGCACGACCATAAAAATAAACGGGAAAAATTGTTTAACGTATATTATTTCTTTTACATAGATAGGTACATAAATGCTCGAGCTTGCTCTGCAGGAACACTCCTGACGGTGATAGAACCACAAAGGCGGAAGTTAGCTAGGTGGATACGAATAAACCTTATCACCACTCTACTCCTCTTAATGTAATTGGCGATGAAAGTAATGAAATAAATAAATAAATAAAAAAAAAACTAAAACGAACTCTCATTAATTATCTTACCAGTGAATTTTTCCGTAATTAACTTACTGCAATAATCAAAAGGACTACCAGAACCTATAAAAGACATTTGGGCGAGTCTCGAAATCGAATTGCGACCTCAGTGTTACATGGCGAACCCCTTATCGCCGCGCTTTTACGCAGGAGTATTTCCATTTAATCGTTTAGGCACGATACGCTAGTACAGGGGCTTTCGGAGATGTCAAAATTCTCAAACTGAAATTGAAATTTCTTTATTGAATAGGATCTGTAGAATAATTTTTAATTGTCATATTTCGTACACTGTCAGTTTGCAACAGGCCTTCTGACAAGAACTGTCTAGAAACTCAAGTAGTTTGTCCCTGCGACGAGTGATTATAGTGGTTTCAAAAAATACCCGGTGTTTTTATCCTTTTTCTTAATAATAGTTGTCTATTGTTCTTAAGAGATTATTAATATAAGATCACGTTCGAAATTTTAAAATATTTGACCGCCTCCGTGGAGCAGTGGTTTATCCGCTTGCCCTATAACGCGGAGGTTTCGGGTTCAATCAAATTTCGGGGTCACAGGGGTTGTGGAGTCTGGATGGTGAAAGGATTTGTCGAACCCGCCTGGCTATGTGCAAGTCTCAGTATCAATCTGCCGCCATAACAGCATTGCTGTGTTCCGCCAGTCATACCTGTGAGAGTCAGATGTATTCTTGGCCAACACGCAGCACAACCTACGACATCATTGCCATTTAGCATCAGGTGGAATCGAGGACAAGTTTTAGCTCATAATAGATAAAAAAATGATCATGTGTAATATTAGCTATAGCGCACTGGAATGTTATAGTATATAGTTGAACTTTTTTACAGCTCGTTCTAAATGTAAAAATAACACCGCGAAAAATACACCATTCCTAAAACGTTAAATATATATGTTACTTATATATACGTGTAAATAGCGATCAGGCTGGCACCTCGGCGGTGTCGGAGGAGGGGGAGAACGAGGGCGCGGGGGAAGAGAGCTCGTCGCCGGACAATATACAGCACAGCCTGCAGACGTTCTGGGCCAAAGTCACTGAGGACATTAAAAAGGTCACAGCGGTAAGTGTCAAAGGCTATGCATGTATGATACATTCATACACACTCAGGCGCAAGCACCGTACACGCACTTGCAGTCACACAAAACATATTCGTTATAAATTCTTATGGCATTAAATTTCAACAAAGAAATGTACATTTTTATATTCACTCACATTAAGGATGACAGGTCAGTATTCTCGGGATGTTAACTTTGGGCCTAGGGTTAGCTCCACGTAAAAGTTTTTTGTTCCTAAATATGTTCGGGATGAACATCTTGCTCTAGAAAGGTCCCAATAAAACAAACAAAATTTGCTAATTTCCGCATTTTTTATCGAAAATATTGCAATTAAATAAAAATTTTAGCTCATTCGTTCGCATTACATCTGAAGTTGCCACGTGTAGTGGCAAAACGGGCTTAGATTGTATTTTAGTCGTAGGATTTGCAATTAAACAATGCGGAAATTAGTAAATATTTACTTTTGTTTTAACGAATCATGGAGATCCTCAAAGTAACGCATAGTTTTGTAAATTATAAGTAAAAACAAATATTTCAATAGCAATATATACATTATTCTTAGAGAAAATAATATACGTAATCCGTAGGAAGATTTCAAAACTCAAGCTCTACCTCTAGCAAGAATCAAGAAGATAATGAAACTGGACGAGGAGGTGAAGATGATATCAGCGGAGGCGCCCATGCTGTTCGCGAAAGCCGCCGAGATATTCATCCATGAACTGACGTTGAGGGCGTGGTCGCACACGGAAGACAATAAGAGAAGAACTTTACAGGTAAACATGAAATAGTTTTTTCTTTTTTTTAAAAACGGCTTCGACTTTATTCTCATTAAAAAGAGTTTTTTTTTTTATTTTGGTGTTGTTCGGTATCGATGTTAATAAGAATTGATAGTAATCGATATATTTTTAATCCTTCCGTTGGGGCATTCTTGTGTACGTCAATGTTAAATATGAACATTAACAGAACACCATGGAGATTAATTTTATAAATTGTAAATTGTAAAAAATGCTCATCAGCATTAAAACTGCCCTTAATAGCTAAGTTTAAGGTGTATAATAGAATAATTAAAATAAATAAGTTCATGTGTCAAATTCGCAGCGCAACGACATAGCGATGGCGATATCGAAGTCGGATCAGTTCGACTTCCTCATAGACATAGTGCCACGACACGAGGTGAAGCCCAACAAGCCTCGCGAGGACCAACCGCGGGGGGGGGGGGGGGGGGGGGGGGGGGGGGGGGGGGGGGGGGGGGGGGGGGGGGGGGGGGGGGGGGGGGGG
>DWQX01000156.1:0-57065 GCA_018245475.1 Pharmacophagus antenor | reverse complement strand
CCCCCCCCCCCCCCCCCCCGCCCCCGCCCCCCCCCCCCCCCGCCCCCCCCCCCCCCCCCCCCCCCCCCCCCGGCGCCCCCCCCGGGTTGCCTATTTGAGCGTGAGGCCAGAAAGGAAGGCGCGTTGTATGTTTTAGCGCATCTTACCAGGAGGGGGATTGAGCAGGTTTATCTCCCCTGATAGGCGGCCGCACGTTGCGGCTAGCGCTGTCAGTACCGCGAAGGTGTGCGCAAGCATTCCCCTGACCCTGCCGTAAAGCGGCGATGATGGAACATCGTGTGGGGGTTTTAGTCGCTGCAAGTCCGACATAACCTGTCCTTGCCCCCGCGCAGGCAGGTATGCGAAGGTGTTTCCCCCACGTAAATAAAAATCGATCATCTTTGATTTCATACGAACATACAATAATAATTAAGTTTAAGAGTCTACATATGTAAAAATTAAACAAAAAATTACCTTCCATCATGGGACATGGATACCAAGCTGCCACTAATTGTGCTTATATTGATTTTTTTCTTATTCGTCATATTTCTGTAACAAGTAATGTTTATACAATATATCAGAAAGTAACATTGCAACCATAAACCATTTAGTTTACATTCCAGGTAATAAATTAACAGTTTCTTCACGTTGCTGTCTTTTACATATGAGCACATACTCTTTAAAATTAACAAAACATTTCTAATTATACAAAATTTAATCGATGTTTTTTACCACATAATCTTTAATTTAATTGAATTTTAATTAAATGTCTTTCATTCAAAACATTTTATTGAAATGGGATTATCGAAGACGTCCTGATACCGCAGTGGTTCATTCCAGGTATACGTTCACAAGCAACCAAGGTATACTATACTCTGCCTCATTATAAATGAATACCTTGTAATTGAGGAAAAGTATCAGTCGACTAATTACAACAAAATATTATTAAAAATAAAATAATGAACTCTTGTTCAATACATCTAATTCGCAATGAACTCTTGTTCAGTACATCTAATTCGCAATGAACCCTAGTTATTTAAGTGCACAGACATTAATGTCCGCTCACCTAGTACTTAAGGTATCAGCCGACCAATTACAACAAAATATTATTAAGAATAAAATAATGACTCTTATTCAGTACATCTAATTCGCAATGAACTCTAGTTATTTAAGTGCACAGACATTAATGTCCGCTCACCTAGTATTTAAGGATTCGTTAGAAACATGAAATTTCATATTAAATTGTTCAAAAATAAATTTACATACGTGAATTTATTATGGAATATTTCAACAAACACAAAAGCAGGTTTAAATTAAATGTTTGATATACTTTCAATAAAAAAACAACTGGATTGCCAGGTTGATATTTTTTTTGTAACATATTTTTGTTCTCGAGACAATAATCGTTGAGGCTTATTCTATTATGTGTTACACCTATGTACTTTAAAAATCTGTGGACATATGTCATAGACGCAAAAAAATATTTATTAACCAAAAATATTTATTCATGAAGCAAAAAACTGACAGTAGACTTCTTTGCGACATCTATACATAAAAGATTATAAATACTTTATTGCGTAACGAAAAAAAGTAAATAATGAGAACATCGAAAATTTCGTCCGCGCTCAAGGTCAACTCTCCATTCATAACAAATTGCACTCAGTACTTATAACGTAACAATAATATCATGCATTACGTAAATAGATCCAAGTCCAATAAGTTTTTTATTCTAAAAATTGCCATCTACATTGTACACAAAATAATAATATTTTGTCACCCTAATACATTAATAGTTTCGATACTAATAGCAAAAAAAAAACAGAAAAATCCTAATATGCCGACAACGTCAATCCAACCACATTAAAATTATAATAAACATTATAAATACTCGCTTGGTTCCCATAATCATTTAATTGGTTAACGATTTAATTAATTTCTCTTTATTTTTAAATATTAATCTTAAAATTCATTAAGTAAGCAATAAATTTGAAAGACTTACAATATTATAAGTTTATAGTTTCTTACTTTGAAATTATAAATAGTCCAGTCTGCGTGTTACGTGTGGAATCTCATACCTTGAAGATCGGAGTCACGGTTGAACTGCCATTACGGCATATTTATTGACCTGTATTTCATTGTTGTATACGGAAGTAATCAAACTTCCTGGAATTTAAGGAAAGGACACCTCTCTAGATTTTTCTACATAGTCTAATATCTAGGAATATCTGTACGAGATGACAAAATAATCTAATTATCGATAAAATAGCGATTAAATAGTAATTGGATTTCTATCGAATTCTAAACGACTTGAACAGAAGCGGCAAACAAGTTAAGTAAATATTGATTTTTAAGCATATGTTTAATAATGTTATTAAACAGAGATTTCAAATTTAAGATATATGACATAACTGAGTACCGATGAGAACTGACGATGAGGGTAGTAAACCTTTATAAATTATATACAAAGAAAATTGACGGAAACCAGTAATTCTGGTCACTTAAGGCACCAAACAAAAAAAATCATTTTATCAGCGGACGACAATGTGTGCATTAATACTACAAAACACGAACACCTTTTCTTAAATGAGTTGGTACAATAATATTTGTTAATCGTTTAACATTTCAAAGTCTATTCGCAAATCTTACTACTCCAGGAAGAATTGAAGCGAAGCTTAATATCATTTCCTTTTTATTTATGTGACAATGGTTTTGTATCAAAAGAAAATATAAATCATTTATCTATAAAGAAAATAAGCTAATACAGTATTATCAAGTGTTAAACAAATATCGCTTAGTGTGTAAAATAATTTATTGAAACCATCGTCGCTAACGGCTCTGGTAACGGTATTACCTGATGACGTCATACGCTCTTTCGTTCTGTCCTGTATCTTTCATTTTAGATTTTCACTAACAAAGTATTTAGAAGACTAAAATAATTATACTACACGATAGACATTAGTAAAGGAAGATATTTGCTGGCAATTAAAGATATTCACCTTATAAAATAGTACCAACTATAAATTTGCTTCGATAGACGTTATATATTTGTCGTTGTTTTTTCCATTTAATGCAAAGCACAAGTATTCAAAGTCAAAATAAATTTATGACCAGAGTAAAAGAAACGGGAAAATACGTTCTAACCGGACAACAAACGATACCTTCTTATTGTAGAAATATTTCACAGGTTGCGAACCCACGTGGTGCAATATAAAACCTTATCATCATAATGTTAAGGCGCGGAATTATTTTTATATATCTTGTATCAGTTTATGTTTCGCAGAAGCTTTGTGCTCATTTCGAGGCTTGCTGACGAACCGAGATACATTTTAATAAAACGGTCATCTACCCACAGCAGATCAAGCGACGCTACCCGAGTTCGGATATCATGTTAACCACTTTAATACTACTTAGGGTTGTCAATATATGTTTTTTTCCTTAATTAATGACAAGATACAACAAATATGAGACAATGAAATGTCAAAGAGGTGGACCACGTATTAAATCTCAGGTATACGAATTATACATTATGCAAATGATTCATTTGTCTATAGTTTAATTATTAAATATGTTATAATTTACCATTGTAGAAACACTTCGCTGACTTTTCATTTGCAGACATAACGAAATTTTGCCATGTAGTGTATTGTTAATGTTTACCTGTTTTTGCATGCATAGAGCGAAAGCTATTGATCCAATTTTATTCCGGTTTAGGCATTTGAAAGTTTGTGTTCAGTTTTAAAACGGAAATATTTTTTTTTCTCTTTTAGGAACAATATGGTATTCTGTAAATGTAAACACGATCAGTATTATTGGAATTTGAATAAAACAATGTTATCATTATAAATGATGTCAAAATATTTTAGGTCGTTAAAAGGTTTCCATTACGATTTTCAACTTAAGGTTTTTAATGGTCGACCTATTAATATCCAATGGTATTTATATTGACAATTTGCAACAACTATCATATAATAACAACAATGATTATGAAATTGATGGGTAAAAAATAAAAATATTTTTTTTATTTTCCCTCTGTGTGAAAAAAGCACGAAAGCGACAACCACTTACCACCAAGGAAAATAGTTGTTTCCCAATTTCGTGGTAAAAAAAATTGCCTAGTGAGTGAAGCGGCGCGTTAAAGTAAATATAGTAATTTAAAAAAAAAGCAAATATTTATTCATTCGATGAATAGCGGATGTCTCTCATTTGGATGATGTTAGCAATTTCATATTACGATCAACAGTAAATACTGGCTGAATAACGAAAAACTACTATTATGTCAATATTAATAGTTTGCGTCACATGTTGTTAAAAGGCGATAAAATTCTTATGTTATTTCGTTAGATTATATTCTGTATTAATGTATCAATTATAATTGGGATTAAATTACGACAATTGTTAGGTAATGTCTATACATATAATATTCAAAACCCTGATTAATTCACGGACTGTCGTATATCCTCCTCCGGACCAATTCTCGTACAGCTTACACAGCTGATCATAAAATTATGAAATTTTGGGGTTATATTCTTTGTGACGTGTAGGTCTACTACTACAAAGAAATTCTACCCCTAAATGTAGAAAGGGAGTGTTTAAATTTTAATGAAACTTTTTATTCTCCGATCGATGGACTGGAAAATAATTATACGTACAGGACGGGGGGCTAGTACGTATACATACATTATTTATATAAAAAATTATAGCCAAGTTCAAAAAGAACAAAACACGCATTAAAAACACCGTGTGTGCAACACGTAGAGTACTATATAAGGTTTTCCTTGTCGCTATGGTATAACTGTGAAAATATAAACTGATAATGATGTAGCACTAAATAAAGAACAAATTTAATAATAATGGGTAATAACAGTAAGAAAGCATCCGAAATTGAATACCATATTTTTCCCCATAACATGGATCTCTTGGCAGAAAAAGTTACTTGCATGTTGTTTTATTTTCAGTGTCTGTTTTTGTTTGAACATTATTATTACAGGTGTGGACCAAAAATACTTATAACAATACTCACGTATGGTCATATCACAATAGATGAGAAACCGATGGAGATTTAAAGAGCATAACAATGATTTGAATAAAAATAAAAAGAATTATGCTGCAATCATTCTTAAGGTTATAACTGGCGTTAACTCTTAGTATAAAATAATGTTCAAAATAATTGAAACATTAATGCAATCATTTCATATTAGGCAAAGATTTATTCAAAGGATGAGTAATTAACTCTTTTTAATTCCGCCCACATCTTTCCTAATACTTTAAAATCACACCACGTTTAATGCTAGAAAAGTTTGTAATACATCGATTGTCTCATCCCAGATACAGAGCAATAAACAATTAATTCAATACCATTGTGTAGAATGTACATCGGTATTTATTTTATGACAACAGTAGCCACTACTCATACATTTCTTTCGGATATTTTACACTTAAATTTATAAGGAATTAGCGGTGAGGAGGCCGACCCTTAACAGTATCCAATATTTTTCCTAATTACTTTGCCTTAAACTAAACTAAAAATAATACAACTGCAAAACCTATACAGCTAACCAGTCACAGTTAAGTATATAAAAAAAATACATTTACATACCCTTGTCACCTCGAAAATATTAAATAAATAATTATTAAGTTCCGTTTTCATTTTTAGGTGTAAAAAAGTAGTAAGTATTGAAGAAAATAACAATCAGATGAACTAAAACAACTTTTAATATTTCACACTATATATCGTGTTAACCATGACAGATGTTAATCAATTTATGATAAAGAAGCGTTGCTAAGGAATCGCATTAATCCATTAAGGATAATTGCATACTATAAGAAACATGAATACAATTTTTGGGACACTTCAATTGTACTTAATTTTGTACAACGCTTAGTGAATAAAATTCTTCAATTTAATTTTCATTAATTCTAACCGATAAACTCCTAAAATTTAACATTAAAATAATTCGTCCTTAGGAAATTACCTTCATTATTAGAAGTAAATCATATTTGTTAAATTAAATTAAGCAGTGCTTATAGAATTTTTTAGTACTCTCGATTGAAGTTTTAGTACTCCAGAGTTTATATTCTTTATAATCTTTTATTTCATTTATCGGTTTCTAAGCGTGTTTATAAGCAAATTTTATATCCATTTGTTTTACTAAAACTGACAGAGTATATTTTGATAGCTTTCAATTGATATGTTTCAAAGTTTATAAATTTCAAGGTGACAAGAGAAAACAAAGTGCATTATAGGCATTTTCACTACATACATTTTTTAATCATGATCAGTTCATGGCTTCGTTGTAAGCACATATGGGTGGATCACTTATTTACAGGTACAAAGTAAGTACGTCATCACATTCGGTAGTCAAATCCAAAAAGTTGTCATCTTATTTATAGGCCAATAGTGATTACGATATATTAGTAAGAATCAATGTTTTTACAAATACAATGGCTGCAATCCCAAATCATTTGCCTGATTAGCATAACATTTAAGATGAACAAGTATACAAGTATAGTTATAGAAAGGAAGACCAACTTTAACGTTTTTAACTCGCCATAAGTTAGTTATGAAAACCATATATTTGCAAATACATTTGTTTTTTTTTTTATTGACAATAGGATTATATCTGACCTCAAATGATATTTGTCTATTACCGTGGTGCAGTGGCTTACCAGCTTGCTTTATAACGCGAAAGTCCCAGGTTCGATTCTCGGACCACAGGAGTAGTGGAATCTTAATTGTGGTAGGATTTTTCAAAACCCGCCTGCCTTGCTACTACCGTCGATGTCAATCTGCCGCGATAACTGCATTGCTATGTTTCGGCAGTCAAACATATGAAAGCCAGAAGTAGTCTGCCTTTTGGAATCTAAGGCCTGATTGTCTTAACATCAGGTGAAATTGAAGCCAAATATTATCCCATAACCGATAAAAAGATGTTAAGTGACGATGTGGACGTTGGTTGTGGAACGAGATTAAAATATTCCGGCTCTTCATGCGGATTTGAAAAACTCTATCACCATCCACATTAAACTACTGATGTGGCCTTGGAATCGATTTTGAGACCTCTATGATACTTGAAGAGCGTTTAACAAATGCGCCACGGAGGCAGTCACAAATAAAATAAATCTCATGTATCATGAACCCATAACAAATATATCTAATCATTTCGTTTAATCGAAGTACACGATCTAACGAACGGGTTTAATTACCTTTATAAAAACATAACGTATTTTTAAATTGGTTTCATAACAAATAATATTTAATCTTTTCTTAGCAAATTTTTTTTCCATCTATTTACGGAAGAATAATTTTATATTTCAAAAGATAAGGTCAATTTGACACGTATTACAGATATTTTAGGAAACATTAACATATCAATTTGTATCGTTTCACAGCTTCGTTAACGGCCCATACATAAACGTTATTCTAAAACATTAATAACTAAACACTGAATCTCCAAGATGGCTCGGTAATTGTAATTGTAAAGACAAACATTCGACTGGAACAATAGTTCTTTTGTCTTATATTGTAGCCAAGATTTATTTAAGTTTATTAAGAATTATTTAAGTGTTAAGGTTGTCTGGAAGAGACTGCTTTCAGCAGTAGGACCGCCGTTTGCACTGCTAACGTATTCTTTCACTTCGTTCTATTTGTAACAGTTACTTTCTTTTTATTTAGTTTAATGTGTATTATTTTTTGTTTTTGTTATGCAATAAAGACTGTTCTATTCTAAGTGTGGACATGATTTATTTGAGCTAATTATGGGTTTTACATGCCGGTTGTTATTTCACAATGTCTGTTGTAATATTAAACAGTATTATTATCATTGTGTATGCAATTTGACATATTTCTTTTATAATTCCCCATATAATCAAACGTATGCGGAGTAAGTTGTTTGTCTTGGCCTTACATTTATCGACAGATCGGTGAAATCTCATATAACCTCTGTTTGAAGACAGTCTTATAGTAAAAGATTCAAGGGTAATTTTATTGTAAATGTATTGTATTGATTTTGTCTAAACGTCACATTTTTATTATTTCACACAACTATATGGAGTTTTCTACAAGTATGATCACTTCTGACATTTTACAAAGTGGCCAGATTTTAATAACTTCTTTTATTGAAAAAATACACTACGAAAGCGGTTCCATTAGAGCAGGTTAATAATTTGTGGTTACATTTGTTAATTTTTCTAAGTAAGATCTATAATTTACGCGACTTTTTCCTTCTTGGATAAGAAAATCTTTACGTGTAAAGGACAATCGACAATATTTTTTTACAATCGTCTTTAAAGTAGACATCTTTGAACAATTTAAAAAATCAAGTTTTATTGTACTTACGATTACTGACATCTCCATATGAGATTTATACATATAACTAAATATTATATATGTGTGTATTATACACTTGTGATATTTAATTTATTATTGTATGATGGTATTTGTTATCTACTTTGGAGTTACTCCGAATTAGGTAGTTTAAATAGATAAAAGTAAGCATTCATTCAAGTTTCATTGCCACATATCAGTATTATCTAAGATTAAAGTGACAGCTTTGTTGAGAAAAAAAATTGTATGAACATGAGTTATGTTACACTGCTGATTCTCACCCAAAGCATATCTCCGAAAACAAAGTTTACGGTGCTTAACTATTTACTATATTACGAAAAAAAGTTGAAACGTAGTAACATTTATGCAAAATATAACGGCAGACATGTTTTATACAAGTTGTAGATTAAGTTATATTAAAAAAAATGGCAACGCAGGCCCCATGTTTTGTTATGTCTCGACAACAATTAGAAGAGATTATCTTTTATCATAGATCATCAGCCTTGACGCTTTGCTTTGTTGCTTGTCTTATGAAATGCTCAATAAAAACAGCCTTTTTTTTCTATTTTCATATTACAGAGTATTCTTTTATTTTCATTTAAAATAAAATATTATATCTAATAATTATAATATACCTAAAATAAAATATAATATTAAATTCAGACAGATTTAAGTGAGAAAAAGAGAAATGTTTAGTGTCTATCTTGCTACAGGTCCCATCACCACCCCACCACGGGAAATCCACATTATGACTCATAAACCTCTAACTATCCCATGGACCTGATGCTAAATTTCTCACACTCGGGAAAACCTGTATTACTATCATTTATCTCTTGCAGTAATCCATTTAAGACAAGAATACTGCTGTTATTTTACAATTTTGGTATTTTTTTTATGAAATTTTACAGCTCTTGTTCATTTTCCGACTGCAAGAAACTTTGTTCAAGAGTTAAACATTTATATTACGACGTTTCTATCTGTGTTTAATCTTTGAGTCACTAAAAACTTTAAGATACGGTCGACCTTGTTATTTTATATATTTTTTTATTTACTTTACGTTTAAATAGACTTAGCGGCAATCTTACATTGATCAAACCTCAGTACTTTCAATTGTTATTTTTAGTAATAGATGATAGATATTGAGTTTATAAAACGTAGTAAGGTTCCTGTCTGCTTTTAATGTTTAAACAACAATTCATTTCTCACGTCTCGTTTTAAGTTTGCGAACAGTATTTGGTCAGGGTTGTAATACGAAAATTATAGGTTGATAGTAATCATTAATCTGCGACTTAACGCTTTATCGACCTGTAGCCGATTTTTAGGATTTTCGTCGACGCCTCTCGACCACATTTAGCCCGTTATTCTGACTTTTGATGCCATTGAGAGACAAACTTTGATTGAGAGACGATTATTCAGTTCTATAACTCTACACATTCATTATTAAATGAAAAAACTGTGCGGAAATGAGTTTATCGAGAAAAACACCACAAGATGACAGAATTTCTTTTTCGTCACCGGTCGATAATGTGTTCAATGTTATAGAAACTTTATGATACGTTTTATTAAACATAAGATTGCGATTTCGATCCCGCCTTTTGAAGGGACAAAGTTAAAAGTCAATTAGAAATGGGACAACGTAAATAAAAGTACTATTTATTATATCTAAAACATAATGCTTATTATATAAATAATGTTCAATAAACGATAGTCTTCAAATTTCATTAAGTTATTAGATGTATATGCGTTCGTCTTAAATCATACCTTGAGTAAGATTAGAATATGCATTTATTTATTTTATAATATATTTCTTAATAGCATTGTTGACATTGTTAAAATTACATTCTGTTGCCCATCATTTTAAATCACTACTTTACGCACATACTTTAACCAGAACGTAAGTATCAAATTTATCAATTGTTATTGCAAATTCAAATGTAATACGAATGTAATAAAGGATCATTGTTTAAAATTACACGCAAAAATTGTTTAGTGTGTTACGAAATTATCTCCCCTGCGTTGCAAATGATATTGTACAATGCATCCCATCCCAAGGATCCAGACTCTCTCCCACGCATCAGTTATTGCCCGTATTATTTGATAAATTAGTACGAACGTTAGCAAAGTACCAACATCCGTCGATCAGTTGCTTTATTTTGTTGTATTTCTTCACGAATTTCAAACAGCACGAGTCAAGTAAAGCGATCTCACGTTGATAACAATTTAGTACCTAGAGTTCATTACCGATTCACATTAAAAACTAAGCTGACTTTACAAATGTTTCTGTGAGATGTTGTTCTCAGCTACAAAATAGATTATAAACATTTTAAAAATATGTATCATTGATTATTTAATTTAAAAAAAATTGAGTATAATTTTATTAACTAATTTTCGTTTATTAATTATTTGTTCTTAACAATTGTTTTTTGAAAAAATTAATTAGGATATAATGCAGCACATATGTCGAGTGGCTTTTAAATCCAGTCAGACAAATTGATTCAAGGTTGCATATCAACTGCAATGAGAGGGGTTATTTTTACTTACTTTCTTTGTGATGAATCAATTTCAATGAGCCATTCGAAGGACGCGAATTAACTGGTATTATAGTGGCACAGTTTCTGCTAATGATTGTATCTGGATATTCTGTTACTCTAATTAATTCTACAAAAGTAAAAAAAATGATGCATGAATGAACGCTTAATGACGAAAATGTTTCCAATAATTACAGCGAGTTGGGAAGCTCCTGGTTATAGCCCGATGATAGCACCGTCACGAATAAAAAAAAATCTGTATAAACAAGTGTAGAAACGACGCTATTACATTTACTTTGTCCGTAAAACAATGATTTTATGTAAACCTTGTTTCTAACGGTATAATTTTGTAACAATTTTCATAATAAAATTCGGAAAGAAATATTTATTGAAGGCGGGAAAAACGGAAAAGTAGGACTTTGATTCTGTAAATAAATTTAATATAAGAGCAATAAGAAACATTCTTTATTAGTTATAAAGAAAGTTTCTTTCATTTTTTTTATAGATTGTCAATTATGATATGCAGAAAATTAAATAGGTTTTAAGTATAATTAAGGCAGTACATACCACGTGCACCTAACTGGTCGACCTTGGCGCTAGAACGCAAGCAGACATACCTGTTGCATTCATGTTACCTAATTAAAAAAAAATATGTCGCACGAATATACCGCCGTCATATTTCCTTAACATACGATAAATACGGTTTTTGGTATATCTTTTTATGCTACCCTCTGAGCAAGCCACTGACAAAGCTTTTCGAAGAGCTTAATTATAAGCTGGACGCTTCGTCAAATAATCCGTCTCTAGTACAAAGCACTCAAAGAATGAAAATGTGTTCACATATTTAGATCCGTTAATAACTTAATATATTACATTTTGATTACATTATTTAAGAAAGATATTGATAATTGCTCAAATGGTTACATTTTGACAAAGGTTGCCGAAACAATTTACAATACCCCGCAAAACGAAATATGTCAGTGTACAATATTTTGATAAATTTTATTAGCTTATCCATTTTACTAGTCACGAAAAGAACAGGGGACACGGTAATATGTTAAAAATGCTCGCGGTATATCACACGGAGAATTCAAATATTTTCTTCATATGATCTACTAGAGCGTTTTCATTTTTAATTGTTAATATATCAATAAACATACGAAGTGAAGTTATTATAAAAAAATGTTCAAAAATAACTATAATAGTAAATAATTAATAAAAAAAATTGTTGTTTAAATAATCTTTTGAATTGATAACTTTTAAGTAATATAATAAAGATAAAATTAGAAATTACAGTAAAACTATAGGTATGCACCAATTGATACTGCTAATAACCTAAGTAAATGAACATTTTCGTCAGCAACATTTTATAAAACTGAATGCACTCTAAAGTCACATGACATAAAAAAAAATCGTTAATAAATCATTACTTAGTAACAAAATCAAAAATAGAATATTATTATTTTTTTTACTTATAATCATTTTCACTATTCAACTTTAACGCAAAAAATTAATATGCGTTGTTTGAATTTCGTATAAACGATAGACATATTAGCATGAGATCTCACGCGATAGCAAGTGACTGATTGAGGACAACTGCAACACGGTTTTTTCTTTAGTTGGCCATGTACGTTTTTTATTCGTAGCGAGCTGAAACTTGAACTCGATTTGAAATGATGTTAAGTGACAACGAGGACGTAGATGGTGTAGCATGCTCGCCCAGAATAATCTGGCTGATAAGTCTAGCTGTCGATATTGAGGCAGGCCAGGCGAGTTTGAAACAACTCTAACATAATCCAGAATTCACTACTTGATTGCCTCCTTGACGCAGTAGTAACGCGAAAGATCCGAGTTCGATAACCGGGCCACAATAGTAGTCTGGATGGTGGTAGAGATTTTCGAACCCACCTGGCATTGTCGCTTAACATCAGGTGGAATCGAGGTCAAATGTTAGACCCCTACAAATATAGAAAAAACAACATATGAGGCACCGGTATCAAAGATCCGTGTTACAAGAAAAGTGGAAACTACGTATACCACTGCGATACTGATGGACCTATTTTTTAACCGCCGGGTAATGAGTTTGAATCATTAACGTGTTCGGATTTGATAAGCGCTGTAGCAGTACTAAAATTAATGATGGTTCTAGGTGTATCAACTTATTATACCGTGGCAAACATCGCCTCACCACATTCATATTATGTATATGTGCATCTTCCAGCTTAACATACCTCCAGTCTCGTTAAAAAATATCGGGAAGAAAAAAATAAAAATAAAATGATTACAAATTGTATTATGTATGTATGCCTTTTAACTACAAATGATATTTCGCTCCGGAAATCGGACAGACTTATAATATATAAAAGCATCACTTAAGAATAGACAAGATCTAAAATATTATAACATTTTTCTATCTATTTAAAATGGACTATAAACAAAGGGATCATACTTGCAGATAAAGGTGTTATTCCAATAGTAAAAAAAACGTTCAAAAGTCTACAGGAATAGCGCGATAATATATATTAAAAAAAAAATTGTCGGCTATAGTTAGCCAGTAAATTATTTTTTTAATAACAATTTCCTATTCTATATCGAAACACAGATATTTGAAATGTGTCTGAAAATAATAATAAGATATGCCTCTAAGACAATCTTCCATAGACAAGAATATTTTAAATGTTTTATTTTAAACTAAAACTATAATTTGTACTCAAACGACTTAATATATTACAAGCCTGGGTGGGCAGTTAATCAGATTTTTAATTTTACTATAACAAACATAGAGATATATATTTAAAATAATGATAATATTTAACACACTCCAGCTTAACTCTTTACAGGAATGTAAAGTAAAGCTAGAAATAATTTGAACTGTTTCAATAAGAAATCTATATTAATACTGTTCAAATTTAAAACTATGATGCAAACGAAATGTTTTTTGATATAATAATTAAACTAACATTACCATAAGTGAGTTAGAGCTATTATAATTAACATTCGTAAAACTAACGTTACAATGGGCATAAGTCCATAATAATTCTTATGCGTTATTTAATAAAAATTCCCTTTTTGTAATTAAGTAATTATTTTTGTTTATTTATAATTAATGGAATCAATCGGAAGAACCATATCTTATTAAAATTGCCATAAAAAATTTAACGAGCAGATTAAAAAAAAAGTTTTAGCTAATCAAAATACGAGTGTCATAAATCGCTCTACATGATTATGCACAACTGCATATAAAAAATAAAAATTTAATAACTCACCCAGTTTGCGGAATCACTTTATTGCAAAAGAAAAAAATTATATGAACGACAAAAGTCGTACGTAGCTGAGCACGATACAAGCGCGACCACTCGATCGCTGTCCACAAGCGAACTGCTTACTAATTTCAGTTTCCTTACTTTAACAACGTACGCAGTACATACGTTTTATACAGCCTTGTGATTAAGAACCAAAACGAAAAACGTTGACATACAACAGATCATGTCAATATAATTTATACAATTTAGTGCTACGTTTATTTGATTCGTTTTAAGATTTAAAAACGAAAGTATCGATTATTTTAATATCTTCTCTTATCAGTATTTTGTTGGACGTTTGAATTAGGTCACTTATTTTAAAATTATAATAAATAAATGGCCACGTACACGACTGATTCGTATCGCGAAGGGTTCCGTACTATAAACCCCCAAAAATAAAATCACCTTTCCTGTATGAAGATTTGTTGTTGTATCGCCAATACAAATATACAGTATGTGAAATGTTCAACTTTCTACATATTACGGTTCATAAGATAGAGCCTGCTGACAGACGAACAGACATATAAAAGGACACTTTTTGGATACGGAACCCTAAAGGCGTATAATGAAAAAATTAAAGCTAATAATTAAACCAGTGTCTCATATAATAATATAAGCGTTTTTATGCCGTGGAAAATTTAACGATGTCAAAATTTGGCCGCACACAGAAATAGATTAAAATTTACTAATTTACCCATAATGCATTGTTTAAAATAGTTCAATAATATAATAATAAAGATTTTATCATTTATTTACATTTTAGCATTATCATAAAGAATTTTCATTGTAAAATGAAATTTGACTGCATTAAAAAATGGTACAATGATTAAGAATCACTGAATGAACGTTGAGGTAGTCATAGGGGAAAAATGTTGCTGTTCTCATATAAACACACTGATTCATTCCATTTTATTTTATTTCATATGTGCTATGGACTAACGACCTCATTTTAATATGATTTTAAGTCACTATGAATCCGTAGTAGTAATTACTTAGCTCTCATATCACTGCCGGAACATTGATGTTATGAAAGTCTTGTCACAGTTCGAACTCCGCTACTCATGTGGATTCGCACCAGAAACTTTCATGTTACAAGACTAGCGGAAAACCACTGCATCGCCGGGGGCCATTAATAGACACATACTCGTAAGAGGATGAAATGAAGTAATTATACGAACGGTTTAGAAAAATAGGTAGTAAGATAACCCCGTACATTGAATAATAATTACAGTTTTCATCAAACCAAATTCTTGTTATCTAACACTAATAAATTTTATATATAAATTTCTTTATAAATATGACAGATTTTTTTTGATACAGATATTATATTTGCGACATTTTTGTAGGCAAAAGTGATTACTGGATCTAAATAAAAAATGCTTAATAAGTTAAAAAAAATATTAATACTTTAAAAAGTATGCCTGCAATGGCATTAAACCTGTTTATTGTTATATTTTACGGCACAATAAATGAATAAATATACATTACACAATCATCCTCGTTTTTCTCTGCAAATAGCCTTATAATCTGTAAATAGCAAGCAGCCTGCGTAATGCCTGACTTCGAAAACTAATTTTATTACAATTTTAAAGACATGTATAGTTAATTTAAAAATCAGTTTTGTTTTTTTGTCTGTAAATGTGCAGAATTTAAGAGCAAAATTTTAATTTCGATTTGTAATATAATTATTCCTTACCTTGTTCATCTCCTGGCTTGACGACCAGTTCTTTGCCGAGACAATGAGTTATTGTACGGTTAAAGTTAAAAATACCTAAAAAAGATTTCTGTGGTATGGCATATTAAAAAAATTAGTGCATAATAAAAATATACTCCTCAACATATGAAATTCGACCAGTTGGTTTATCTCAAAATTAATCATAAAATATTTAAAAAAACAGCTTACAATCACCAACATGTATAATTTGCGAAAGTATATCATTGGACTTAAATAAATAGACTTAAATCCTATGCTCATTCCATATATTCTTTGCTAAACGTTGCTAAATATAAACTCGTGTATATTTACTTTCGTTAAACCTTTAAATTTATGTGTTAACAAATTTATATATTTAAAAAAAGAACAAAACTCTCTAAATTTTATTCAGTTCTCGGTTGACGACACATTATAAATTGGCAGTAATGGATTGACGATTAAATATGATTATACAAATTCAATTTAATGGGAACGATAATAATTTTCAAAAAAGTTTGTATATATTGTCAAAAACTAAGAGCATTTTCCAGAAACAATTTAAATATTTATTACTGATAAATGTAAAGCACTTGACAAATAAATAGGTGAAAATGTAATCACGAGTAAAATTTGTACAATAACAAATCGAATTATAACAAATTATCAGCCATAAGGACGTACTCAACAATGATAGGAGAATATTCTGTACTCTGCAGACGAATTAGTCTAAGATAAACTAATTTGCGTATATAGTTTCAAATACATACTTCGTTACCATGCAAGAAAATTTTATTTATTAAATAAAAACATAATTAAATGTAACGAAAATGTGCAAATAGTTGAATAGATATTTTTAATTTATAGATTAGAACATTAGCGATCGGGACAACTTCCATACCAAAAAAAAGAAACTATATTATAATCAGTTGAGCCGCCCAAAAAAAGGGTAAAATAAAGCTACGATGCTTCACACTACGTACATTATACACATTTATACGTAGGCACACCGATGGACAAGTACGTGTGTATACATTCAAACTTCTCTTTTTGGATTGGGAGTTAAAAGAAACATTATACACAGGAGAATAGCCGTCTTAGACTGCAATCAAATTGTCCGCCTCCAATTATGGCAATTCGAATAAATAGACGTCGGCAAAATTGCAACTACCTACAGCAATCTATTGCATCGCGAGATAGTTCACTCCTATCTTCACAGTTCCGTGTAAAACATACATACGTGTACATTTTAACTGCCCTTGTGACCCAAACCTCAGCGCATGCTTTTTCACACGGAAGTTATTTCGATTTTTGGTGTATAACTAATGGTGGAATCGGATAGTCATATGGTTTTGTCTAATCCACCTAGATAGCTATCCTTAATGACAATCAGCTGCCACGGAGTCACTCAGATATAACTTTTTTTAAACTTTTATTCAACGTTTCCAATTAAGTATACCTACAGCTCGAACAACTTAGTTGTGATACGGTGGGTCTCATTTACATACTTACACTCGGCGTACTGACAGAGGAAGCCTTCTAACCACTAAGCGGAGCAATTTTATGTTGATTTCAGAAAACTGGTTCTGAACTCGACATGTTTAAACAGTTTTTATAATATTTTATACGCCATAAAACATTTCATTTGTATTATAAGTTTTTTGTTGTACAGCACGATGAATAAAAATATGGCCGTAGTTTTAGCAATTATAACGAACCAAACGAAAACTGATTTTCTGTATACTTCTGAGAATTATGTATTATTTATGACCAATTAGGAAGGAGATTAAGCTTGCCCATAACCCAATTGTCTTAATACAAAAGACTATGTGACACTAGTAACTTGCTATATATTCTTTTTAAACAATACAATTCATTAAAACATAAAATTTAAATTCATTTTCATAACGCAATATTACGGATTTTCATCTGACACATTATATCTTTCGTTTCCAGGTTTGTATCATTTATTTTAATAACAATTTAAATAAAACTGAAATAGTAGCAAAAAGAAAACTGAAGATAAACTTACTTCTACTCATTTCTCTTGGCGCATAAACCAAGTGTATACAGTAGTTATATCTCCGTTAACCAAACCAGATGGACCAATTTGTCTCCAATACATATTTTAAAATATTTAAATTTCGCAAATCTTACACCAAAATTAAACTATTGTCACTTCAACTTTCTCATTCGTAGACCAAATACGATATTTTAATCTTTACCGGATATCAAATATTTTTAATAAACAGTGTTTAATACTATACAATAAAGTTTATAATCGACTTTTTGACTTTATTATTATAATCACATTATCAAGGAGATGGACGAGGGGATGATTGAAAAATCATTATACTTTATGTTCACACATTTATTATAAAACATAATCAATATATGTATAATGATTACAATTTCACAGTTTAGTATAACGCGGTATGGCCAATGTGCGTGTCACTCGGAAACATATTATAATTGGTTCGTGCAACATGCATTGGCGTAACTAGAAGATGAACACAATCACGCTAAATAGATAACATCGGTGTACAACATCCACACATTTGTTCACCGCATTAATGCTGAGTAATATTCACCGTCTAGATACGTCCGTAAATTAACTTTTATAGAGTATTTGCATTAACATGCGAGGACGAAACCAGGTTATTATACGTGGACCTTAGTGGCATTTAAGCACTCAAAAATCATGCCAGGTGTGCTGCTGGATTCGGAGAAGTAAATGCTGTTAGTCATAGTGACCATTACAGCTTTATCGAAGCTGGCTCGCGAATCCGGTGATTCGCGAGCTATCATGCCAGGTGTTGAAAGCACTGTAGCCACCTTAAATAAACAGCAAACATTTTAATATTGCTTTCGTTAATAGTTAATATTACTTTTCGCTTTATGTTATTAAAATTATGTATGCTAATTTTACAATACATCACTTAAAAACCCGTAAAATTTATAGTTTGCAATTTAAAATCTATGTCAGGCTTTTTTACCTGTCATTAATTGAAAATAAAAGAATTGCCTGTTGTTTATGTTTCTGTGTAACTATATAATAATACTACAAATTGTATAGAACAGTTAAAATAACGTTAATATTTTTCCTCTAAAATGCTATTTCTAAATTATAGTTTACATTACTAATGCATACACTTTTAACTAATTTTCTACATAATATCTATAAAGAAATTGAAAAATTAACGCACATTTCTCCATAACGAAGGTGTAACAAGAAATAGTAAAAGCGTTCTTATATATTCGACCTTCTGAATGTGCATAAGGTAGGGGGGGTTTAAAATTTGTCTTGTCTAGGGGTCCCACTTAAGTCGAATTATCGTGGATTAGCTCGTCTTAAAGTACAGCGTATTATTAATATTTGAACTCCATGGTGTACAAAGCGATAGTGGAGGGATAGAGTGGCTGAGTGCGACTACTATATGTATATTGAGATCAATATATCCTATATACATACAAGTACGTAAAAGCTGCTGTTAACTCAATGTGATACCATGTACGTACAATGGCCGCCTTAGATTTGGATGTAGCCTAGCCTATTACAGAACAGGAGTTCAAGCAAAAGAGCAATCATTGCCTCGTAAAACGAAGCTCTGAAGCTAAGCCGATTTAAGTCTTCGAACGCAGCGTCATCCTATGTTAATCGTGCGCCGCAGATTGCACGCTAATTCAAAAACAAAACATTCCGACGAATTGTGTACTTTTTACGACAGAACGAACTTGATTGGTTATGGTGTGAGTGTAGGCTACACATGCGTTTATGCGAAAAATTTAATGGTTGCTTAATCACAATCACGCATTTATGCATATCGATCCATTTTTGTCACACGGGGATTTATAAAAGATTAGAGGGGATCTATCGAAGGAGCTTCAAAACTGTGAAACTAGGCGGTAAATGAAAATCATTGCGGTAGTCATCGACGTTTAAGCGGACCGAAAAAATAGCAGTACGGAATTCTTCAATAAAAGTAAAACAAAACTAAACCGCTACTAGAGGGTGCTATAAATTTTCCAATACGCCGCACATAATGCGAATTCTTTATAAAACCTGCAAATGTAAAACACGTTAGTACGTTTTCTCGTACCTGAAAAACCATAGGATTTTATAGAAATTAAAATACAATAACAAGATATTAATTGACGAATTAAACGTATATTGTATACAATATTATCGATAGATTTTAAAAATTTGTAAAATGTAAAATATTCGGTTACTATTAAAACTACAATCCAATATGACCTCAGCTTCGTTCCTACAATTCGTTTAATTTTGTTACTAATGTAAATACGCAGATCAACACAAACTATACAGTTATTTAATTAAAACAAACATTATTTAAAGTTGGCGATAAAAAAAATTGAAACAATTCATTTGAAAACATCCCATCTATTGTCAATATATAATGAACAATTCATTTTTTTAAAAGGATAATTAGGCAAACAAGCGAGCTGTTCACTTGATGGAAATTGATCACCGCCGCCCATAGACCGCAACTCTCGGGGAGTCGCAACTGTGTTGCTGACAAGTTTATAGTTACTGATAAAATGTAAATTTACTATTTCATATTTTGTCTAAAAACTTAACACTATATAAAAACTAAAACCGATTCAGCTCAAGGTCACAACATCCAGAATAAAATTCGAATCCATCAGTAATAAAGTATATTAGCACTTTCTGAGTTACATACCATTTACACAAAATTAAATGAAAAAATAAACGTTAATACTTTTACTTAAATATTAATCATATAGATCTTCATCATCGTCAGTTATATCCTCCTGAAACGAAAGCATATTATAAATATCCAAATCATTCTTAAAAGCAGTCCCTATAACAGGTAAGATTAAATGCCAGACTATTGTTGGTATGAACATGTCATCAGAAGAGAGAGTTTTGGGTATGTTGGTGGATATTACGGTGAAGGAAGTCAGAAAAGTTGATTTCCGGCATTAAAATTTATATGTATGTGTAACTATATAACGATAGAGAAGAATATACTAAGAATAATTTTCTAAAGAATCAACCTGCAACCTTGCTTTAATGTACATAAAAAACAGTTACATGTTAGGTCCAGAACCTTCAATCATCCCTATGAAGAAATCTCTTACAGTGTAAACTCCACCTTTTTACATATATAATTTTTTTTTATGTACATAATTCATTCTTTCATTTACTCCTCCTTAATATCCACCACCCTCAGAGGTATTTCATCAAATAACGATCATTATTTCTCCTGACATATTAATTATGCATATAAAATATTATAAATATAAACATTACATACATTGCTATCGGCGTTCCCTATTTCTAGTCGTATGATATCCTTGATTTCACTTTCTATATCAATATCATCCATAGAATCTATAGAGTCCTTGTGCTCGCGCTTATTATTCGTTTGTATATGATTCCCTATTCCACTGTCATTTCTGTTGTGAGAAAATAATATATATAGTAAATAGTTAATGTAATTATATTTATGGGCATCATTACTTAACAGTATTTTTAGATCAGATCACATCGGAGAGGTTGGTGATAAAACTAAATGACACTAACTTTTAACAATTTTTCATATTTCAAAAACAGCAGTAAAAATATATTTACTTGCGATTTATACGCGTACCTCTCATTATTTTGAGGCGGAGTCCATTTGCCTATTTTCTCCATGTTGATCTTCTCCTCCGCTAAATTGCGATCCAAATTGCATATCTTGCTATCGGGCAGAATATTTTCCAGTAAACTGCTGTATTCATAGTTGAATTCTCGTTGAAATATTTCCAACTGCAGCGACTCCTGTTAAAGGAAGGTAAAAATTTTAATTTAATATTATTATTTTTTTTTTTGGATATCAATGTTTACACCGTAATACTGGCAAAAATGTAGTTTTAAAAACGTTTGTTTCTTTTTCATCTTTTTGTCTGTTAATTTGTTCGAAATGGCTAGTTCAATGAGATTCTCTTAAAATTAGCACCAATCAAGGATCAAAATAACTTATTATTAAATTAAAATCCAAATTAGAATTTCGCGCCAAGATCCCATAAAATTGTATATTCTTTCACATTATTATAACTTTGCTTTTATGCACGGTGAACCTAGTCATTCAGTCAGTTGTAAATTATTACATACCGTAAACTCTGGGAATAGATTATCATATTGCGCGGGATCTGCAAGCGATTGTCCAGACTTTTTATTTGTAACACCAACCGCCTCCCGCCATATTTTAACCACTTCGCAAACTTTTGACGGAATATATGATCTGTAAACATTACAATACACAAATTAATTAACAAGGGTATTACATCAAACACTAGTTTATAGATCTACATATCTTAGATAATCTCATAATCAATGAAACGTCTGCATATACAAAATGATTATATTCTCATATTTTATTTATAATTTAGTAAATTGATTTTTTACCAAAAGATAATACACCCATTTGCTTCAGGTGATGTTATATTAAGGATAATATTTGCTGTTTACAAGTAACATCCTAATTTGGTTTATATATATAACTTGTTAATACCTTTTAACATTTTTATTTATGCATGCAAAGGTTTTAAAAGAGATGTTTTATATTTGCCCAGATTAATAAAAGCACGCTTAAAAAATATACTGTCAATAATTATTATTATTTTCAATGTACAATAGGAAAATGGCACTCATAAGTACTTTGCTTAGCCATGTGGCGTTAATGAATTACTGAACGGTACGATTTGACACATGACAGTGATACCATCGTCTTTAATTACTAAATATGGCATGGTTTTTCACTACTTTGCATGTTACGATACTATCCTGATGCACGTATATCAAATGACATTGATAGTTCGCCATACAGATTTTGTTGTGATAAAAAATAAATCCGTTTGGCACCGGCTTAGAATAGTGCCAATCCATCACTTCCCGCGGGTGTCGTAAAAGGCGACTAACGCAAAATGAGGGGATGGGCAGCAGCGTCCTCCATGTGTATGTAACACCACCATATCACTGCAATCGCCAACCCGCCTGCCAAACGTGGCGATTATAGCAAAACCCCCCAATGAGTAACACAAGAAAAAAATGGCCCCCAGTACCCGGCCGCCCCGCTAGTTCTGGCTATTGTAGCAGTCATGGTAACGTTGGGGCAGGGGATGCTAAGAATCTCCGGCAGAGATCCGGCTACCACCAAAAACGACTTTTGGCCCTGGCAACATATAACAAGCGCACATTGCGAAACGACGAAAAGATAGCTGAACTGGAGGAAGAATTAAACAAGCTACACTGGGATATTGTGGGACTATCTGAAGTCCGAAGAGAGGGAGAGGACTCGATCACAATCCGATCCGGTAACTTGCTATATTTCTGAGAGGGCGACCATCAGTCCCAGGGCGGTGTTAGGTTTATCGTCCACAAGTCGCTCACCGACAGTGTTGTCAAAATCGGTAGTGTGTCGACCAGAGTTGCATACCTGATACCCAAAATGACTGAAAGGTATTCACCGACGATCATTCAGCTTCACGCACCGACCTCGTCACGCACCGTCGAAGAGGTTGAGGTATTGTATGAGGATATTTCCAGAACCATACATGCCTATAAAACTCACTACACCGTGGTCATGGGCGACTTTAACGCGAAACTGGGTGGACGAGGCGATGGTGAGCTGAGAGTAGGGACATTTGGCATTAGACAACGGAATCCCCGAGGTCAAAGGCTTGCTGACTTCATGGAAAAGGAGGGACTCTATATGATGAACTCCTTCTTCAAGAAGCGAGAACACCGCAAGTGGACATGGGTGAGTCCCGACGGCGCATCGCGAAACGAGATAGACTTCATCTTGTCGACGAAACGGCATACATTCAATGATGTCTCTGTGATAAATACAGTCAAAACTGGAAGCGATCACCGGCTGGTAAGAGGCACATTGAATATCAACTCAAAGCTGGAAAGGTCCAAACTAATGAGGTCTATGCTTCGTCCAGAACCTGTTCAAGTTCAGAACACCAAGAGCTTTCAGCTCGAATTGCACAACCGCTTCGAATACCTAGGAGAGTGCAATGCTGTGGACGACTACAGCAGCAGGATTGTGGAAACTGTCCAGACGGTTGGGAAAAACACTTTTAAAGCCCACCAAACCACCAAACCCAACAAAATCTCAGACTCGACACTCAGGCTAATGGAGAAAAGACGAGGAATGATTCTGCGGTCCTCGGATGACGTGATCCAATACAGGCAGCTAAATAGACAGATCTCTGTCTCTGACTCGCGACCCTCGCGAGCACAATATCAGCACCGTCACAGAGGCTGTCAAGCGCAACAAGGGTTCCGAGGTGTTCGCGAGGGATCTGTCAATTGGGTAAAGCCAGTTGACTAAACTCAAGACCGAGGACGGTAGCATCGTGTCTTCCAAACCTGAGGTCTTAAGGGAAATCGAGATGTTCTACGGACAGTTATTCACATCGACACAACCTGCTAGCAATATGGCAAAAGACCCAAGAGCCAAACTAACCCAACTCTATACCGAAGACATCCCGGACGTTAGCCTGTACGGGATTAGCATGGCTCTTAAACAACTCAAAAACAACAAGGCGCCTGGAGATTACGGAATAACAGCAGAGCTTCTCAAAGCCGGTGGAAAACCGATACTGAAAGCTTTTCAGAAGCTGTTAAATTCTGTCATCTTCGAGGGCAAAACGCCCCAGGCATGGCACGGAAGTGTGGTGGTGCTCTTCTTCAAGAAGGGTGATAAAACTCTATTGAGGAACTACAGACCCATCTCACTTCTGAGCCATGTTTATAAGCTGTTTTCCAGAGTTATCACGAATCGTCTCACACGCAGGCTAGACGACTTCCAGCCTTCCGAACAAGCCGGTTTTCATAAAGGCTTTAGTATTATAGACAATATACCATACGCTGCGGCAGGTCATACAGAAGACCGAGGGGTACAACCAGCCTCTATGCTTAGCGTTTGTAGACTATGAAAAAGCCTTTGATTCGATCGAAACCTGGGCAGAGCTACGATCTCTCCAGCGGTGCCAAGTTGACTATCAGTACATCGAGGTGTTAAAGAGCTTATACGAAAACGCCACCATGTCCGTCCGTCTTCAGAATCAGAGCTCTGAGCCCATTCCACTTCAGCGAAGTGTAAGACAGGGAGACGTCATATCTCCGAAACTGTTTTCCGCTGCTGTGGAGGACGTGTTCAAGCTTCTGGACTGGAGGGAACATGGCATTAACATCAACGGTGGATACCTTACGCACCTTCGATTTGCCGACGATATTGTAGTCATGGCGGAGATCCTGAAAGATATCGGCACTACGCTCGATGACCTTAGTAGAGTCTCACGTCAAGTGGGTCTCAAAATGAACATGGCCAAGATGAAGATTATGTCAAATGTTTAATCTCAGATACCGCAGTGTGTCAAGAAGACGAAAGTCTTTGACCAGTATGTGTTGCCAGTGATGACATACGGAACTGAAACGTGCTCGCTCACAATGGGCCTCATAAGAAGGCTCAAAGTCACCCAAAGGGCAATGAAGAGAGCTATGCTCGGAGTTTCCTTACGCGATCGAATCAGAAATGAGGAGATTCGCTGGGAGACCATGGTTACGGACATAGCTCTCAGAATAGCCAGATTAAAGTGACAGTGGGTGGGGCACATTGCTCGCAGAACAGATGGCTATTGGAGCCGAAAAGTTCTTGAATGGCGACCGCGTGCTGGCAAACGCAGAGTAGGCAGACCTCCCCAAAGATGGACCGACGACTTGTACAAAGTCGCTGGGACAAACTGGATGAGAAAAGCGCAGAGCCATTCGTAGTGGCAATCCTTGGAGGGAGGCCTTTCTCCTGCAGTGGACGTGTCTTGGGTGATATGAATGTTGAAAAAAAAAATAAAGCTCTTTGTACATCAAAGCAAAGATAAATTAAGTGAATTTAATAGAGTTGACATTATTACTTATTTCATACATTTTGTAATGGTGTACAAAACCCATAATAGTGTAAAATATCTTTATTGCTAAAATGTACCTGGCAAAGAAGGCAGCTTCGGGCAGCTTCTGGCTTTTGATCAACAGGTGCAGGCAAGTATCCAAATTGTTCAGCGTGAAGTAAGCGACAAAAGCAACATTGTCAATACCTTCTTCAGCAGCCATTCTCGCAACATCTTCTAAAAGTTTCTGATCTCCTAAAAAAGATCATGGTTTTTTTTCTTCACAACACTGATGCGTTATTATTTAGATTGATCGGTACAACGCGCGAATTGGATTCGGTTTTAAGATTTACCTAAAGCAGTAGTGAAATATTGCTACAAATGTTTTAACCCTGAAGAAAAAGGTGATTTAAAACAATTTGGTAAAAATGTATCAGTATCTGGATTCGATTTCCTAAAATGCCAGATCTATAATTGTTTTAGTTTTGTTCGCCAAATATCATGAACAACTATTATATAATATCTTCTCAGGCATACGCATATTTAAACTCCTAGCTTGTTAAACACTAGGTATGTAGACATTTTTCCATGGTTTACATTTCAGGGCCGTGGTAGGTCAGTGCATGATTAATATTTTAATTACTTTTTAGACAAAGAAAGTATTAAGCAAAGTTGCCATAAATTAAATTAAGAAAACCGGACACGTAGGTTACACAAATTTTTATCGAACGTCGTAACATTTAAATGAGGCGTGCTGTGGCATTAGTGTTAACCTTTTTGATATTTTCGTATCTATCGGCAGTGCAAGGAAGTATTTCGTCCCTTTTCGAACGCAACATTCAACGAGCAATGAGCGAGCATATTCTATGTATAATCTGATCAATCGATTGAACTTTTGATGATTCTGATGTTATGATTTGAAAAATAATTGTTATGCTCCAGAGTTATGAACTAAGTTGATCGATTATATGGCAATACATTTACGCAACGTTAAGATTGTTTCAATCGCATCGCACGAAAGAAAGGCAAACCACATGAGTTTTTTGTCAGTTGTTTTCAGACAGTGACTATAAAAAATTATTGTACAAAAGACATTTAATAAAGAAATGTCGATTTTGAGTTTTGGCGGCTACTTGCCGACAGCAGTCCGCAGGCGGGTTAATATATGCTCAGCACGTTGTTACCGGTGCTAACTGCGAGGAGCAACAGTGAGCTGTAGTTGTGCGCGTTCTGGTAGCAGATCTTAGTGAGCGCTATGTCGGCGGCGGCAGCTGCGGAGGCGCCGAGCCGCGACCAGCGCGCCGCCGACGAGCGCGACGGCTCGCCCTCCGCGGCGGTCGCCTCCTCAGCCAGCTGCCTCGCTCTGCCCAGCTCCCCGAGGGACAGCGCCAGCTCGAACTGGTGCTCCGGCTCCGTCGACACCGCCAAAGCTTGCTGCTTAAAGCCCTGAGAAAGTAAACGATTATCTTAAATAGCACGTCTTTGGAGGTTAGTCTTCAAAAGTAACTTTTAACCACCCCAAGCATCATCACTTTTTCTATCGACAAGAAGGCGATTCATAATTCGTTGAGCATCTTGTAGTAATTCCCTTTTTTAAGTATTACTCGTAAAAACCTTTTACTGCGGGCTATAAATTTGATAGTATTTTTTACTTCATGTTGTTCCAATAAACATTAAACCCAAAGGTTGGAAATGGACAGAATTAAATGTTATCAATTGACATTAGTAGGGACTGTAATTTACTTTTTTTTCCCTGATTTTTAAATATAGTTTTATAAAAAATCAATCGCACCATTGAAATATTTACTGGTAGCTTTTTTTTAATTTTGTGTCATTATCCTCATAAATATTTTTAATTTACAACTGGTTAACAGGACCTCAATTTCAATAGATGCTATGTAACAATGAGACTAAATGGTGAAACATAACGACTAGTTCTCATGTATAAATAACCACCTGTTTTTCGAGAAAATGGGCCACCCTGGTACGATGGTCGTATGGAATAGTCGGGAGCACTCTGTCAGCGGTTTCAAAATCACCGCGCATTACCGCAGTTTGATATTCCAGCACGGGCAGTAATAGGGAATACGATACTATGTTCAGCTCTTTATCATTTAGGAACAGTCTGGAAAAAAAACAAAAAATTTAATTAATGCTAAATATGCGACGGCGAAATTTTCTTTGATGTGTAACTAATTTTAGTTGATAATTATAAGTAGACCATAGTCAATAATTATTGTTTAAAATAATAATTTCTTGTACAACAGTATTTAAAATACTCCATTAACTCGTTTGCTACCAACCGTGACGTATGTGCTAGCTTCTTTTACTATAGCTAATCGTCACATAATATGTTGTCTATACGTCATCTGCTCTCGCATTACGAGTAGTTTATTTAATTGTTATAGTAGTAGAATAGATCTTTTTGATGTTCAGTGAGATTAACAGACAATAACTTAAAATTAATAGAATAAGATATTGTGAGGCCACATTAATTAATTTTTTATATAAAAACCTAGGAGTCATTGGACTCTAAAAATCATTGTAACAGTTAATAACTTGTCAACAGAAACATGTCTCTACTAAATGCTGAATTTTATGTTTTTTAATGATAATTTTGTATATGCACTGCTTAATTTTGTTAGTGAAGTGCTTATGTATTGATGTAGTCATAATTTATTTATTCAACTCTTTCTGATAGAGCTGAAGAAACGAGATAGATGTCATGTATGTTCAAAAAAAAACTAATAATGGCTAACCAATTGGATTGTGCGTTGATCAATTTTTAAAAAGTATAATACGATATAAAATCAATTTTATATGAATAAATTGTATTTATATTATTTCTTTTTGCCTTATAATCAATCTATTTCAGTTTAATATAACATATATGTGATCCATAGACTGCAGTGTTTAGTTTTTGTATATAGCTCAGAATCGCATATTTGCGTCAGATTAAAATAATAATTATGTTAATTTTTAAGGCAATTCTAAATACACATTAAATCGATTTTAAATATTAAAAAATCCTATGCTTGGAGGATGTTTTCTCCGGAAGACCCTGGTAGCAAAGTGATTAATAATTCCAAGAAATGTTTGTGCTCACCTGTTCTCTTTTGCGACATATCCAAGTATGTACATGGTGTGATCGAGGTGCGAAATGGTGACGATCTCGCCGCCTACGTAGTAATTGATTCTATTGACCGAGTTTGTGTAAATGAAGCAATCACCCACCCATAGACCAGTCTTAACCGACTCATTAACTTCGCCAACGACCTGGTAATGGGGGAAAAGAAATAACGAACCTGGTTTAAGAATACACCTGTAAAACGATCTGAGACAATTCCGATACAAGAACACCTGCTGAATCTTTGCTTTACCTCGAATGCATCCTCAATGCCATCCTCCGTAATGTTATCGTTGGACTTCCGAGCGCGTCTCACCACTGCTGCATTGTAGCGAAGGACATAGTACGTTTCGTCCGTTGCCAAACACACCAGGTTCCCACTCTCCGACCAGTAAACGTGCCTTGGCTGAATCTCTATTCTAAAATGCACATACTCGTTTTAAAAATTTAGTTGCTAATTATCGCACTTACGGTGATTACGTATTAACAATTTTCTGATCATAAAGCGTCAGAAATATTTGCAAACTAATTAGATACTACATCTGTGTTATCGCCAGCTCGCATAGCTCTATAAGCGTTTTTGATTCTAAAGGTTTTCCGAACTCGCCTAACTAGCTACCACCCTCAATATCAATCTGGCGCCATATTACCATTGCTATATTCCGGTAGTCATATACATGTGGGAGTCAGATGTATTCTGAGCGAACACGCTTCACCATCAAGTGCCACGCTGTCATTTAAAATCAATTGAAATTGAAGTGAAATTTTAGCCCGTAAGTAATAAAAAAAAAATGATCGTACCTTGATTATAAGTAGAAGAAATCGTGAAACCGACTTTTTTGTTTCGGTTAATAGCAATTAAAAACAAAAAATAACCTATATAATAGAATAATAAAAAATAATGTTAAACTAATTTCTAAAACCGTAAATGAATGAAAAGCTTACTATTCCCAATATCAAATAAAAGTGGGTCTGTGAACATTGTTTACTGGACCAAAATCTATATGACTAGATAAAAAGACATAACTATATGTCTGGTATAGTTGCGTACGTGTACGTACATAAGTTAGTAGGGAATAATTAAAATAATTTTATTCGCCTCGCAAATGAGGTTATCTAATAAAAATCTGTCGCCGGATCAACGGCGCACGAGTTTGCGCGGGGAGCACAGTCGGCTTCCAGACGCACAGTAGCTAATTGTTCGACATAGAATACGGGTACAGGGACGCATCGATAACTTAACTCACTGAATTATAGATTCCATTTGTATGCACGTTACAATAATATAACGGGGAGCGAGTACGATGTGTACATACGGGCTGCAGAAGGAACAGCATCGCTCGCGGTTTTCTACAGACCGATCTTGTATCTTATTATATTTAACAGACAGCGCAACACGTAAGTTTTGGTAAACTTTGGCCTCGGGCATCCGAACACGCATTTTTTTGGCATTTTATATATTATTCAACTAAAATCACGCCTATTTTGCGTTCTCTATATTACGCACAAAAATAAAATAATGGTACTTTGCAAAACACTAACAGTATAAACAACATGTGCCTTAACAACGAACTGTAAGCTCGCTTCTAAACTCATATACATATATAATATGAGTATTATCCTAACAACAGAAAGATAGTGACCGCAATGATTACAATACACAGGGTTTACATCAAAGCGGCACTAAATCTATAATATAAAGACTAATGCCAATTATATCGTTGAACGTCTGTGACGTGTCAGTTTTACCACGTGTCTTGTTACACGGAGGTCTCGGGTTGGATTCCGGTCCCAAAGTGCAGTGGAGTCTGCATGGTGTGCTTATTCAAACCTGCTTGATTATCTATGGCCTCTATTGTTAACTTTGCACCATAACAGCGTTTGTATTGGTAGCAGATATACATGTGCAAGCGAGAGGATTCATAACTAGTATCTATGGCCTTATTATCACTTGACAACATGTGTTAGCTTCTTGTTAAAAAAAAAAACAGTTTCTGGGATAATCAATATAGTATTTAACTAATGATCAATTTATATGGGATATAAACATAACATTTTGTGCATGGTTGTCGATCTATCACAGAACATAGGCTATCAGCATTTTTCTATACCAATATACAGCGAGGTATTGTTAAAAACTTTACACCACAATCAGATTGTTCTTAACACCTGAACACCTAAAATGGTACATTTCGTAACCTCTGTAATTATTTACAGATAATTTAAGGCTGGAACTTGCACAACCCGGCGCCAATCATTCCGAATAAAATCTTGTATGGCATTTTTCAAGCCCACAACTAACATTTCAATTGTTATGTAGTATATATTTGCTAAAGCAGTAAGTGACAATAATTGATTCAGTTATAAAACATATTATATGCATATTAATGAAATCGCTAAGCAAAGGCAAAAAACGCACGCTGTTTATCTAATTTATTTATTTATTATAAAATAAATAATATATTATCACGCTTGCGAAAAAATTACAATACATTTTACGATAATAAAAAATATTAACAAAATTTAAAAAACCAAATATTAAGGAATAAAAATAAGGCGTTTACTGTTCAGACGTCACAAAAAAAGCACCGCAAAGAAAATTACAGAAAAAGGGACACAAACGGCTCTATTTATAATTAAATTTATTAAAAAAAAATTACAAACCGTCGAACTAACTGCAATTGTTCCCAATCATAGAATGAGAATGCTACACCACTTATAGATTTTACACCAAGCATGAAACCTCCAAATATACCTGAAAATAATCACCAGGTAAATAGATATTTAGCAATATTTATATAAAATTTTATTCTGAAACAAATCTTCACAGATCAAATTTTTTACCTTCAGCTCCATATTCTGGTTTGAAACTCTTTCTTTCTTTAAAATTCTTGAATACTTTCACAGTGCTTGAATTTTCCAGTGTGGCATATTCTGAACTGTCAAATGCCCAAACAAATTCTTGAGCGGTACCAAAAGCCTTATTTCTCAATGCCATTGCAGTATAAATGATATATTCACCATCACCACAAACTACCACAAAGCGACCATTAGGATTATGTGCAATTGTTTGAGGATAAATCTCACATGAGCCCATATCTTTTGCAACAACCGGTACACGTTCCCCATCTTTGATTTCTGTTCCTAAAATTTCAATTTGTATTATAAAAAACTTCGAATTCTCTAAACCAGTACAGCAAACATTATTGGTACAGTCACGTATAAAAATGCAAACCTTCTGGCAAGGCTTTTAAGTTCACTTGCTGCATCTCTGAATGTTTCGCCCAAATTATCTTTCCACCGTTCACATCCATAGATATAGCAGGTTCTTCCCTACCAACTTTAATCATTATGGTACCTTCGTCGTATCTGGAAAAACATTGCTTTATAGATATAGAAAAATCATGTTTATCTTGAAATTAATTTCAATAAGAGATCTTACCCAATAGCAACATTGTTAGATCCATGCATGGAAGAAATTGTCCACACTCTTTCAAAACCATAGTTTAATGATGATTCTAGTCTATAAGTTCCAGCGTGCCAAATTCGCACTGTACCATCCTCTGAGCCAGTAAGCAATATTGGTAGTTCGGGATGGAATGAAACTGCTGTAACATTCTGTGCATGACCTTTGAATAAAATTTTATTCATGAGACTCCAGAAACCAAAACGAATATTAAAAAAGATAATTATATATTCAAATCACAGCAGGCATGGTATTATGTACAAACATTATATACAAATTTTACGTTATACACATCTAATTTATACATTTTTATTAAATATCATCTAATAATATGCAGTTAATATTTAATATCATTAACTGTTAGAAGTGGGTACTTACCTCCTAAAGTTTGTACACATGTTTTGTTTTGGTAATCCCATATTTTTACAAGACGATCATCAGCACCACTAATTAAATATGGTTTATCACCACCATGGTAATAATCTACACAGTTTACACCCTTGTCATGGCCTTCTAAAGTAAAGTTGGAAATTGATGAACCTAATTGCCAAACCTGTAATTGTTTAGATAAGTTATTGTTACCTTAGAAAATAATTTACTACGAGATTCACTTAGACTCTGAAAACCACCTTAACAGTTGTATCAAGACTTGCACTGGCAAAAGTATTATTGTCCTTTGGGTTAATTACAATTTGCATTACATAATGAGTGTGCCCCTCAAACACTTGCTGACATGCCCAATTGCGATCCCAATTCCACAATTTAATTAGTAAGTCATCTGTAAAGGAATGTTAATGTAGTAATATAAATAAACAAATTTACCACTCTTGTTTTACATATCTTCATCTTGTTTAACTTCTTTACTACAAAACTCTGAATAAAGTATCAATAACATTATATTACTAACAAAAACATCGATTTTACAAACTTTTTTCTATCTTTTTTAATATAGTGTTCTCATATAAATGACCAATGCTTGATCAAGTTGCAGTTTCTTTTACAAAAAGTACATCAAATACATTTTTTTCAAATTTAAAAAATATTTTCAATATTAAAAAAATTAACAAAAATTGTAATAAAATTTTAAAATCTACATTATCTATAAACTACATTATAAGTCATCATGGCCCTACATATTGTGGCTGTTTTTAAGTTGTTATTGGTTCTCCTTGGATTCTGCAGCAACTAGGAGATATTTGCTAAGATATGGGCGACTTTTTATACCACAATGCATAAAAAGTCCACTTCTATAGTGAGTTTGAGGAAGCAATAACATATTGGTTACATGCTTGAACATATTTGGTAATTGGTTAAGCTGCCCATTAATTAATCACTGTTGCCTATTGCATGTGCAGTCATGTAATATTTGTTATGTTTCATTTTGTTTGTTGTAAATGATTTCGTTTGTAACTTAATTCAAAGAAGGAAGTATTTTTTTGTTGCTTGTAATAAATAAATAAAGTGAAATTTACATTATTTTAATTCTGAAGTACTTATAAATAACAAAAGCATTCAATAGCAATATCCATACATATTGATACATACCACTACTAGTTAAAATGTAAGGTTGTGTTGGGTGGATTGCAATACACCTAATATAATCAGAATGAGCCTCATATGAATGAACTATTTCCAGGGTGTTATAATTGAACACTCTTAATTGCATGTCATCTGAGCCTGTTATCACCCAGTTCTTCCTTGGAACAAACTTAACAGCTCTTACTGGTATTTCACATACCTGTAATAATGTTTGAATTTTTATAGATAATATGTTAGGCCTTATGTCTTTTTTTATATCCATTTTTATCATCAGTTCTTAAAACATCTTCAACCATACCTTTTCCAAGATTATTTTGTTTATAATAAAAGTGCACAACTTCTTGTTAAATATTTTTTTATTATTTTATTAAAAATATATACTTTTTATTAAAAAGTTGTTTAAGTTACCTCGAATCTCTTAATTTGCGTGTGTGTCTCGTAATTCCATATGTTGACATCACCGTTGTAGTGAGAGCAAAGAAGCCATGGCTCTGTAGGATGTTGATCCACAGATTTTACTCGATCACTCCTAGCTGTCAGCTTTCTCTTAATATCCAGGCGTAGTGGCTTTGGAAACAAAGAAATGTATTAAGAACAATCAGGATACGTTAACAAGATACATCATAGTCACTAAACGTTATGCCGATATAAATTATATTAATGGAGAACATCTAACTGCATAATTGTTATATGTTTTATTCGTTAGTTGCAATTTTAATTTTGAATATTATCACGCATAAAATATGTTTCTTACCATTTTTTAAAGTTAAAACATAAAAAATTATCATACAGAAGTAGTGCAACTGCGGAAGTTTGACAGAGCAGGTGGACGTGTCACTTTATCAAATGCTTTGTCGATCGGATTTACGCTCTAGCAAACGTTAAACAGAATTTTATAAAACTATAGATAATATGAGGAAATATTTTCTTCAAAATTTGCAAAAATTTAATGGTAGCAAAATAAATGTAAATAACTTTTACCGTAGTTTACCGAAAGTCACGGTGGGAAAGAAAAATATCATACTTTTAAATAGCTGAAAACCATATGTATATATTTATTTTTGCGATAATATATTTTTTACTAAAATTTTATTCATTATTATTTCATTACATTTCTCTATAGGCAAGCTCCTGATTATTCCTTTAATACAAATATGAAGAGCATTATTAATCAGGATTTTAATTCATATTCTTTACAAATTTCATACCGCATGAAATAATTTTAAATTTAATTTAATCACTTCAAAATATATTGTCGTTTATAGTTTAGAAAGATTGATTTCAGTCTACCAATTCATAAAATATTCGTTTTTTTTATTTATCTAATCTCTTGGTTGTGGTACTGAGTTTACCAGGTATCATTACTTTATTGAAGTTGCAACCGCGCAACATAAAATTATAATGCAGAATCAGCTTAATATTTTAAAAAATCTTGCAGACAGGAACCTCGATTAATTTCAGACTTCGTTGGCACTTTTATTAAGTTGAAGGATTTGGCAACAGCTTAATAATCGGTATACTCACTTTTCAGGAAGTTTTATATAATTATTGTAAAGTGGAGATTTTAAATAATTACTCAGATAGTAGTATTAAATAAGAAGTAAACATTAATAACACTATTGAAAGTTAAAACTATTTTTTTCAATCAGAAATTTAGTTATCATAAAGTAACTTAATTCATAATTTTACTTTACTACAATATTACTTTAGATTCGGTCAAAATTATTGTTTTTTTTTTATTTAATGCCTTTTGTACAGCTGGTTTAACATATCTCAATAAACGGATTCGAAATTTATATCTCCAGGGTCCCATGACACTATATCATATAACCTAGAAGAATCGATCCATCGAATTCGGGCAGTAAGTTATAACTTACGGAAACAAACGAATTTATACAGTGTACAGCCTTCACATATAATACCTATTTTACAAACCAAACAAATTGGTGTGCATTGCAGCGTTTGGTGTGTTATAACCTTAGAATCTCACCAGTCGGCCTGGAAAGGTGGTGTGTTTTTCCACTGATCGTAGACATTCTGCAAACTCTCGCCAATGGCTCCAAGTAGCTGTAATGCATACAGCGGCCGCGCCCCGGTAAACCGCATCGGCTCGCGGGCTAAACCTGGACGAGGGTGCCTGCCGTTGAGGCAGGTTTTACAGCGGATACATCCCGCTTAGTACACAAGGTCTATCCCGGTGGGAAAGACGACTCATGGCAGATATGCAACGAGCTTGACGGACCCAGTGAGATAACAAGGCCTGGTGGACGGCTTAGGGCGATGATAGAGGACAGAATCATCATTGGCCAGACACATCATCTAAACCTGTCTCCAGTCGTATCGGTCTCTCTGTTCCACTGGATCAAGATGGGTGAAGACGAGGGTATGCACATGCGTTTGCATGTACTTGTTTGTGCTTGTGGATCTAAATATCTCCTGCTCAAATGGCTGCTTCTGAGTATGGACTCCGATTTGACGGAAAGTCCAGTGGCCATGGATTGAGGTAAAGAGGTCCGGTTTGATGCAGATCGGGCTTTGTTTGAGATCTGCACGCAGGCGGCTCCGGGGGTGTTCCTAGAATACCGTGGTCGTTCCTTCTCTGATCTGGGAGGACAGGCTCGGCAGCACTTGGAGCGACAAAGCAGCCCTATTCAGGGAAGCACTGCTTTCCCTGCTCAGCCAGCGAGGGGGCTAGAAGGTGCCCTAAAAATTGCTCACCCCAACACTTCAGGACGGTAGCAACCGCGGCTGCCTCCGCGTCGTGAAATCGCGGTCGTCGTCACAAAAACAAATTTACAAATAATAAAATCCCCATTATGACTTTCTACTCGTGGAATGTAAGTACCCTCCTTGATCGCAATGAAAATATCTGCCCCGAAGAGAAAATCGCCACCGTTGCCCGTGAACTCCGTCGCTATGATATAGATGTGGCTGCTCTCTGCGATACACACCTAGTTGACAAAGAGGAGCTGGTAGAACGTGGTGGTGAGTATACTTTCTTCTGGAAGGGACTCGCTGCCTCTGAGATGCATCGGTAAAGTGTTGGATTTATAGGCTTGTTAACCAGCTACAAGAGTGTTCGGTTCAACTTTTCGGACCGCGTTACCACACTGCGCCTATACCTTGATAATAACAACTTTCTTAATGTCATCAGTGTCTATGTCCCGAACATGGATAAGTCTGATGATATTATGGATCAGTTTTATGAAGAGCTCTCAAGATATATCGGAAGCGCAAGACCTAGAGAGCAGATTCTTCTGTTGGGTGATTTTAATGCCAGGGTAGGTCGGGATTACCAGGAGTGGCCCAATGTTTTGGGCAGGCATGTAGTTGGTTGCATGAACAGTAACGGTCAGCTTTTACTCAGTTTATGTGCACAATTCCACCTTGCATTAACGATTACCATATTTAGGCTTCCCGCGAAATACAAGAATACATGGATGCACCCAAGATCCAAACACTGGCATCTAATTGACTATACAATCGATCGGCAACATGACATCTCTCAAGTTCTCCATCCGCGTCATGCGTGGTGCCCACTGCTGGACTAGCCATAGGCTTGTTACTGAGTTACGTCTTCGCCTCTATCGTCCTCGAAGATCTGGTAGATCAAAGCCCAACGCATGTCTTAACGTAGCTTCAAGATTCTGAGATGAGGAAAGAATATGCTAGATCTTTGGTTTCTGGTTTGCCATCTATCATCAAAAAGAGCTAGCTTGTCTTACGACTGGAGTGCTTTATCTTCTCACATACTGGAAATGGTAAAGTCCGTAAGAACAAGGAGGGATTTAATGAGAATGACGAAGTATTGACGGAAGCAATTGACAAGCACCGCAGACTTCTCCAACAACACCGCGGAACTGACCAAAATGTAAGCGTTGCAAAGATCATAGAAAGTAACCTGCAGCTGAGGCGATTATCTCGGCAGGCCAAAGACATGTCGAGGCGAGGGAATGCTCAACAGATTCAGTCACTCGTTCACAAATCAGCTCGGGAAGTTTTATAGCGAGATTCGAAAATTAATTGGCACAACCACTATTGCCAAAATACCTTTAAAGCCGTTGTCTGGCATAGATGTACTTAAGAGCAAAAAGGAAGTACTTATACAATGAGCAAAACACTTCAGCACTCTGCTAATTGTGGATCGAGCTGCTGACCTGGAACACATTCGTTCAATTCCTTAACTCCCTGTCGCTACTGAGCTGAACGAGACACTCACTCATGAAGAGATTCCTCTTGCCATCAAACAACAGTAAAACAAGCGTGTAGTGGGATTTCATTCTATACCGTGAGAAATGCTTAAATACGGTGGTGATGAATTACATTCGGCTATATGATAATACTTTGTTCGTATGTGGCAAGAAAAACAAGTCCCATCACGTAAAAAGTATCAGGGCGCTATATAAGATTGTTCTTGATTGGGTAACCGGTCCGATTGTAGTTCATACCGAGGTATTTCATTGCTATCAGTCCCTGGAAAAGTCTACGCGAGTCTTGCTGAATCGCCTTATGACGCTTTCTGTAAAACTTGTTTCCGAAACCCATTCGGCTTCCGGCCAGAAAGAGGTACGTGTGAGGCTATATTTTCAGTGAGACAATTACAGGAGAAGAGCAGAAAGCAAGGGCGTACACTATATCTCTGTTTTCTTGACCTTGAGAAGTCCTTCGAAAGTGTCTCGTAAAGCCTTCTGGCTTGTACTTCATAAAATCGGGTGTACAGAGAAGTTTGCGAAGCTTCTAAGACTCCTGCACGAAGACATGCAGTGCTGCGACGTTGTTAATGACGAAAATTCCGATTTTTTCCGCTACTGCAGTGGCCTTTGCCAAGCTGGACTCTAAGGTCTTTAACTCGCACGACTTTAAGCTGGCAACGAAAATCGCTGTCTACATGGCATCATGCTGCCCAACATCTTATACTCTACCGAAACGTGGACAGTGTATCGCCGTCAAATCCGTATACTAGACCGATTCCACCTTAAGTTCTTACGGAAAATAGTTCCCAACCAATGATCTGACCGCTTACGGAATACAACAGTGCTGCGAAGGACCAATGTAGGTGGCATTGAGTCGTATCTTATGCAGCGTTAGCTTGGATGGTGCGAGCATGTGACGCGTATGACGGAGGAATGAACACCTGAGCGCATTTTTTAGTCAGAACTTGAGGAAGGTAAGCGGAAGCATGGCGGACAACTCCTCGTGTACAAAGATGTGCTGAAGCGACACATGAAGCAGTGCGTAATCAATCCTTCGCTGTGGGAGCAGCAAACTGCCTGACGGCCGGAGTGGAGAGCGCTTGTTAAATCTAGCGTCAAAGCGTTTGAAAGCCGGCGGCTCTTTGAACTGGATGCCAAACACGACCAGATGAAAGCCCGATCACATGCGGCTATCAGCTATGATTATGTGAACGGTGTACATTCATGCCCGCTTATGTGCGAGGATTTTTACAATAAAAATTTGGTTACAGAAGTGACATGCGAGCACATCAACGGCAAAATCGGAGTTAAGACAGTCGCCGTGGCCGAAATCGGCCGGGATTGCATCATCATCACCGTAATTCCTACAAGCAATAATTCGTTGATGCCGTGGACAATAGTTTATTGTGATGATATTGCCTTGAAGCGGCTTTACCAAAAAATGGAGGGACGATACTTTCGCGACGATGGAGCAGTTAAAATACATTAACGTAATTATGTTATCATTATAAATAACGTACTTTTAGCAATAAAATAAATCGAAAAACATTTACGTTACTTATTAATAAATTATTTTAAGAGTCAGGTAATTGCGGTGAGCCATTGTAAGCAAACAAAAAAATTTAATTTCACAATATAGTTGTGTACTGGTGCCTGTGATAAGTATAACAAATATAAACTTTGTTATTGTAATATTTTTTTACAAGCTGTTGTATCCATTGTAATTTATATTGCATTAGTTGTTAAAGACTAACGCAATCAGTTGTTTTAAAGTAATTAAATAAAACATCTCATCAACATAATTTATTGCAAAGAAATTGAATCAACAGTTATTGACTTTACTAGTTAACAAAATAAAGTGTTTTATATATATTTTTTTAATTCATTCATTTTGGTTCATAATAGTAATGAGAATATATTTAACAGGATTTTCAGGGAATATGTATATAATTCAAACAAGAGTGTAATATTAAAGAAAATTTATTACTTCTAATTAAAACATTTTTTATTTGTTTATAAAATAAATTTTATCCATTATCAAATACAGTATTTAAAAAATGTTTAAGCCAATATAGTGTTTAAAATTATAAACTAATTTCAAATTATCATATTTACGCGTTCGACGACGAGCGATCGAATCCGTAATATCTCCTTGCGATATTACGGATATAAAGTGACGGAGATTGTATTTTAGTCATGATATTTGGGATAAAACAAAGCGGAAATTAGCAAATAGTTTTTGTTTCATTTATTTATTATTTAAGCATTATGAATTACTTAATTTATTATTTTAACCTTTCCTCACGAGTGACGAATTTAAGCGACATGCGTGGGCGTGGTATAATTTGCAAGTTAAAACAAGTTTCTTTGGACCCTTATTATAAATTATCATTGCAAATTATAAATGCACTCGACTCACGACATACATCGTAATGCATGCAACGCCACCCATATTGCCGTGACGAATTATTATGCGATAAAAATAATATTAATAAAATTTATAACTACTATACTGTTAGGAAAATAATATTTTTTTATCTCCACAAAACCAAATGTGTCATTATTATACAAAACCGGCGAATTGTATATTGACACAAGTATTACTTATCAAATCTAAAATATAATCAGCTAAAACTTTTACTTAAAATAAAGCTAAACACAATTGAAAACTTTCAGATTTATGTATTTTTAAATAATTTTATTTAAGGTCTAAAACCTTTGAAATATCCCGACACTTGTTTTCTATGGTTAAATAAAATTGAATTAATTGTTATGAAATGTTATAATTAATTTAAATTTTATATTAAAAATTAAATGTCAGGTTTAAACATTAAATCGGAATAATTATCTTGCACTAGCCAAGAATTAATTGTGTCTCCCAGTATTAATTGGCAGAGAATGAGATGCTTTTTAACATAAAATCTGCAGAGTACCTTTATTATGTACCGCAAGAATGAATAAATAAATAAATAAAATGTCTATTAGTAAAAAATAATTCAGAAAAATCAATGAAAATCAATAATTTATTATGATTGCAGTAAAGTAGTGGTTACAATATTTAAAGTAATTATTTAAATTTAAAAACCATAATGTTAATTTAAAACTATATACCAAAATTCAGTAAGTAAGACTATTATGTGAAAGTCTACATCATTAAGACATTTAAATCAAATTCAATGAATACAATATTAATTAATAAGACTTTAAATCAGTATTTAATTACATTGTTAAAAACGAAATCCAATTAAATACATTAAAATAACTATCAATAATAAAATTCTACTGAAATCCATGAAACTAATGGAGTATTTACATGTTAGCCCTCTCAAAACTCGTTCAATTTCCTTTACTTCAAGTAGCTGCGGTACAGCATCACTGAGCGTGCAGTCTCACATTCTTGCTCTAGAAGAATGATCATATCGCGAAGATTTATACGCTTAATGCGCGTACGCAGGGCCAACTGACTCCGTCCAGACTAAAAATAATTATGAAGTTGCCATAAAGTTTGTATAATATAACACACCATCAATCCACTGGCGCTACAAATGTTTTTAATATACAAATCATTATTGTTTAGCATTACCTCTCTACAATTACAGCCTGTTCAATGAACACAAATACAAACTACGTTAACCATTCCAGACACTAAGGATCATTTATGTGAATTTCTAGTCTCATTTTGAATATAGTCAAACCAAGTTTTTGTGTGTTAGGTAATAATGATGACACAGATTTACCGCAAAAAATCAAACCAAAATTGTTACAACAAAAATTTCATAAAATCCTACAAGTGATTTTGCTTTCACAAGTTATAAAAAATTACTTATGTCAAAGTATTAATTTGTAACTTTTCCTTTATCAGAAACTATGAGTTTTAATTTTTAAATAATGTAAAATTATTGTTACCAATCCGTTTCCACTTTGGCCGGCAGTATTGGAATGAGCGTCGCCGGAACTACTGGGCCCATCACCAAGACGCGGCTTCTTACGCGGACCAATGGCTTGCAATGCAGTAAGATTGGCCTCTCGTTGTCGTACCTCCTCCAATTCTGCACGTTGCATTTCTTTCGCCTAAAAATGACCATAACATATACGAGTACATGTAATAAAAATGATTATAGCTCATTGTATTTAATGATAGCTATGAATAAATATTTAAATAAAAAATTATATAAAATGATAATTTCAACAATTTTTTATTTAAAAATAATATAAGTGTGATACTGTATTAAAAATTGCAGCAGCATCGGTGAGACCACAAGTGGATCATAAATAAATTAAATTAATCAACTTGAAAAACAAAGAATTTTTGAGACTATTTAAAACTTAAATGTTATGTTAATAAATTATTAATGTTTCATATAGGTCGGAATTACCTTAGCCTTTAACTTCGCCTGTTCAGGATCTTCATTCTTTGACCGGGACTTGGCTGCCCGTAGCAACATCTCTCTTTCAAAGTCTTCCCGTCGCTTTTTCACAACGTTATCTCTCTCTTCTAGAAACTTCAGTTGACCTTTCACATCTTGTATCACTTCATAACGACTATTAGTCTGCAGAATACGTGTAAATTATGACAATTTCCTGCAAATTTTACTGTTTCTTTCGTGTAAAAGAAACAAATCATTAATCGACGAATAAAAAAATTATTTCATAAATCGATGACTTCAAGTTTTTTTGAAAGGGGTCCACTGGAAAGCAGACATGAATACTGGTTAGCGTGAAAAAAAGAGGGGCACACAAATTCATAGCCAAATATTAATAATTTCCTGTCAATTCATCAAGGGATGAACCTTCATTGCAATGATAACTATTTTTTTTATTGTTGACTTGCATTTTAAAGTTGACTGTTGATTAATTAGTACATTAGCAATGATTGTTTTAATTATATTAAGTATATAATTATAAAAAATATTTTACCAAACAGGACATAGTAAAAGGTGCTATTTTATTTTTTTTTATACCACTTCAAATTTAGGGTTGGGATTTGATTGTGACACTTTTCAGGGTGTCTAGTTGGAAATAAGGAAGAAATGTAGCATCTGAGGGACATCTACTGAGGAAAGTAAACCTTTGGAAGTGGTCTATGAGAAAAAAAATTCTGATCTATATCATCAAACCTGTTACAGGATGTTCATATCAATTCCCATATCTAATTTTTATAACGTAGTAATTAAACTTTTTGTTTCAGACCTTTACAAAAAGATCAATCCGATGCTGAGCTATTACAGCTAATTTTTCCACAAGATTCTTTAGTCGCTCATGGACAGCATGACTCAAAAGTCCGGCCACTTCATGAGATGGTTCATCGAGCCCATGCTTAAGGCAAATTGCTTTTATTTTGGCTTGCATTAAGCTCAGTGGTACTAAATATTCATCTTTGCAAGATCTGTAATAAATACATATATTACTTTAATTGTTAAGACCCCATAATATTGAACCAACATTAAAATATAACAAATTCATGTTAAAAATATAATATCACTTACCTAATTTGTGTCCCAATCATTTCCGTAGAGCCAAGAATCCTTTGTGTCTCTTCAGCCAAGTTTACTCCACCCATAGCAGCAACATCATTTATATCATCATCGCCAGCCATTTTGTCATCAACATAGGGCTGCGACGTAAACTGCATTGATGTTCTCTTTTCTTTATCCTTCAGGAGCGATTTTCCAGGCATAAGAACGGTAGATAGAGCTGAAGAAGGACCAGAAAGACGTGTGAAACTTGCCTTACTATTCACTGTCATTGTCTTTCCTGCTTTACCTCCACTCATTTTGGTGTGAACTGGTATGTTCTGCAGCACAGCTATTGTCCCTCCTGATTTCGGTGAAGGTTTTTGCTATTGGCCGAAAATTAAAAATTTAATATACCCTTTCTTTGAATCATCTTTATATAAAAATAAAAAAAAATATATCTCATAACTTACCAATTGTCCACTGACCACACTTATAACTTGTTGGGAAGGTACAGGTATGGTTGAAAATGCTACATGTGGAGAAGGTGGATTAATGCCCTCAATAACTAACTCTTTGGTAACCAATGACTGTCTGAGCAATGGCAAGCTTTTCTGGAATATATTATACAACATAATGTAAATACTGCATAATTCAATGAAATGATAGTGGATTTTTAATAATATCAAACCAAGAAAAATTGTCTATGCAATTTAACCCTTTTAGTCTCAAGCGAAAAAGAGTTGTCCATTCGAGCATAATCGAACAAATTTCATGGTTTTAGGGAGGTTTGGAAATAGGATTACAAAAACAATATTGTTATTTCGTTCGACATTGAAAATCGTAGCCAAGCCGTTGTACTTAAATGATTTACGTCGTTATTTATTAACGATATTAACCATTTGTGTGTTGAATTGTCTGCTGTTGGGCGTGCGCCGTGATTGCCTACTCCTAACGTAAAGCCCTACGATAGGCTGTGTACTTTTTACTTAAAAACACAAAATATATTGATTTCAACTGAAATAAACCATAGCAGGAAAGACCTTAGAAGTTTTAATAAACATTTATTTCTTTAAGTAACTATATTACGAAAATGGATGGTTATACGAAAACGCATATATGGCTTCATGGCCAAAATCGAATGATAGTATTAGATCCCATATATGGGTTCAAAGCGCTTAAAAGGTTATATATTGCTTCCTCATCTCCAAAATAATCATGTTCGATGATGATTTAAAACTTTTAAAACAAATTTACAATACTTCTGTTATTCGAATCGATTATTATTCGAATTATCGAACTTAATAACTATTCAGTATCGTTTAATTAATAAACTAGAGTTAAATGTTTCCAGATAACTTTTATACGAAAACCAAATAAAATAAAATCAAAAAAGTTATTCACTCAATGGAACTTGTTTCAAGTGAGTAGGCAAAAGGTAATGAACTTGGGAATGACACATGTTAGTAATTCACTTTTCATTATCTTGAGATACTATATGAGAAAATTCTCTTAAATGTCGGGGGTCTAATAATACGAATGACTAAATATTAAAAAAAATAAAACTTATTAATTCTATATGCCTCTTTCGTGTGCAGTCATCTATCTGGAGTACGGGTACACAGATTTGGAATCCGTGTTACAGGACGTACGCATCCCACATAGAAACCGTACAACAGAAATTTTTCCGCTTTCCAGACTTTAAAAGTCATCACCTATCTGATGATTACATATTGCGATGCAAACATTATCATTTTTTGCCCTGGAGCGGGCGGCGTCATTTCGCCGACGTCTGCTACTTCATGGAGCATGGCCAGCAGTTCAGTTTACAACCCGACGGAATTATTGTCTAAGCTCTGTCTTCGTGTACCTGAATTAAGCCTCAAACAATGGTTGCTACTACATGAATATTTTATGCCATGTAATCAAGAACGTAATTCTTTCATCATGCGGGCCTGCAATAACTACAATAAGTTACAATTCAATTATTCCTTTGATGCATTTTTCACCAGCATACAAACTGAAAGAAGCTGTGGCTAAGAACTTTTTTAGGAGATAAATATTCGTAATGTTATATTTAATTTTCCCTATATGTCTAGTAACGTCGGAATAGAAGGTCAAAACAATTAATACAAAATTTTCTATATTAATTGATATATCAATAACAAAGGTATAAAAAATCATAAAGAATAACTCGAGGTTACATAATAAGGGCCGAACGGGTTGTCTTGTCGACTATCCTGCTAGTTATTGTTTTGTCAAAACCAAAAATGTTTGACAAAAGTGAAAAATAGTCGCATTGACAAAAATGACGCTTTCAAGCGATTACTGGGACGAATATATTGCTTCCGACAAAAATCAAGGGAAAACTAACAGGTCCTACGTCCCGCTGCATCCAAAAAAATCTATTTCGTGAAAGTCAGTTGTTTATAAATATTGATTCAGAGGGCTATCGACATGTTCTGATAAATCCGCAGATTGGATGACGCCTGGGGGGCGACAATCGTTGTTTATGTTGGATTCCATTAACTACAAACGATAGGAAAGTCTTCCGCAAAGAGTTAAAACGATAAACTATGTTATTTAATTGTCTCGTTAAGAATTAAGATTATTTATATCATATTTTTTAACCACGCAGGTCAGGACGCAATAGTTTACCCGCATTCTTTGTAACGTGGAGGTCCAGCGTTAAATTCGCGGGTCACAGGAATAGTAGAGCTTAGATGGCGGTAGGGTTTTTTCGAACCCGTCTGACTAACTACGACTCTCAATGTCAATCTGTCGCCATAATAACTATGCTATGTTCCGGTATCAAATATGTGAGATCCAGATGTGTACTGGGCGAACACGCTATACTATCTGCGGCCTCATTGTTACTTAACATCAGTTGAAATCGGAGCCGTGTTAGTCCGTAACCGAAAAAAATAGTAAATTAATATTGTGATGCAGTTTTTTCGCAATGGGAATAGTAATGGGCTACTGGGTGCGAAATAACATCTCAGCTCAGGCACTAAAAGGGTAAAGGCATGTTTTATTTATAAGTTTTTACTTTGAGTATCGAACTTTACGGTGTAAATGAAATATGTTAAAAATATAAAACTAACTTTCAAAAACCCAATTAAACATGGTTGTGGGCTTGCATTCAACAACCTTTCAAGTCTATTGCAGAATTCTTCAGGCTCCACTTGAGCGTCTATAAGCTCCTGTATGAGATTTCGCACATTTCTTTCCACAGACTTGGGCTCTTTACTGGAAAGATCCAGTAAGTTTGCAAGAAAATTACGGCATTTTTCTTTCGTGTTGTCAGATGGTTTCTGTAATGAATAGTAGCAAGAACGTTTAAGTAATTCGATTCATTTAACTCTTTCACTGTGGCGCGATTTCGGAATAATCCATCAACAGGGACGATACGTTATACGCACGTCGGACATGGCGGCGCGCATACCAGTGACAAAAAAAAAAGTTTTCGAAGATTTCATATCATTCGTAGGGCTTAAAAAGCAATCGTTGCAAATATTATTAATAATATTATAAGGGAAGGATATATCGATGATTTTGTGGGGCAGGATAAAAAGCGGAATCTGTGAACTCGGAGCGTTTTTAAGAATATTTGCATTTTCTCAATGTTTAGTAATAATTATAATAATATTTGGTGTTAATCCTGTTATGAAATGACACAAGTAAATAAGTTGGATTTAGCAAAATTTTATAAATACCTGAGTAGTGACAGTAGGAGGCTGAGGTGGTGGCGTGCCTGGCTGCATACCCTCCGAAGCAGCTACCACTGGTGATGCCACAGGTCCAGTTGGCAGTTGCCCAGGAATTTGCCCTGGTGCTGCAACACTTGTGGAAACTGTAGCAACTCCAGGGTGCTGTGAATAAATCAACTTACATTAATGAAAAATTCAGCAAAAAAAAAAATTAAAATTTCATACTAACTCATCTGCCATACTTGACTAAATGTGTATTTAATCTCTAGACGATAGCACATTGCAGTCCTGCATCCCGTTCCTAATACTATAAAACTTAAAAACTAAATTTAAAATTAAATAGAGAACTCATGTGCATAATGGCTGTCTTTAGATCAGCTACCCAATTAGTGCATATAAATTATCAGCAATATGCAAAACAGTTCAAATTGTGAAGATCATTCATTCAGGACCTCTTTTTCAGAGTTCTTTCTCAATTGGGACGTGAAGACTAATTTGCGCATAACCATCCACACACACATTCATGCAACCTTAGGGCACTGACTGCATACTGGCAAAAACCTTGAAGTACTCCAATACTAAAAATTATTCATATAAATAGCACCAAATCCAGAATACACAATAAAAGCTGTTCTAAGTAGCAGAAAAAAAGCTGTAGCCGCCACATCAGCCAATATAACATCATTCTCATGCAAGGCAAAGTCTACACTTACTACATATTTAATTAATGTAATAGCGTATGCAATATCATTTCACATATATTAGTAATAAATATAAACAAAAAGTAATTGTTGTGATTTATACCTTGTTTTTATATCACAAAGTGCTAATAGAATATAATGACACATTATGAATGAATGACAATACCTCTACATAATTTACTATTTTATTATTATCTGAAATAATTGTTAGGGTTAGTTATGAACTATGTAAAATAAGTATGTATAGTAATTTAAAATAATCCCATAACATTCTTCAAACATTTAATGTAATTGTAAGAATTTTCAAATGTTTTCTATATAAAACATTAAATAAACATTCTTTCTTTTTAGTTTTATTTAAAACTTAATGGCACTATACATGTAGTAAGTATAGGCTATTATTACAAAGATAATTAAGACAGAAATTGCAAGAACAAAGCAAGGAAAAGAAATTGGTGAAGGTTAGGTTAATGATGGCAATTTACTTGAAATTATATCAAGACATTTATCCCTCGTATTATTTTATCATTCTGAACATCAAAAAATATGTTTTCATTAATTTTTTACGAAAATAGTTAACTAATAATATGTTAACTAATAACGTTTTGTATATAGTAATAAGAAGTTGAAGTAAAATTAAGCCAGGATAAATAGTAATGATACAAATGTTTCGAAGAATGATTCATTGCATTCTTACCTTGTTAAATACCCAAGAACATGCACTTACCTTCACCAGAATAATAAGCACGTCTTATTTTGGCGAAGGTAATTATTTTTAGGTTGAATAATATTCAGATAGTGAAGACTAACACCTTAGGGCTAAAGCAGCTGATTCTTCATTCTCAAGTTGGCTATGGATTGTTGAGCTGCGCCTACTTACTGCCGGCACAGTTGACAGCCGGAGGGTCTGCGGCTGCGGCGCCGTGAGGTTGCTGGCAGCAGAAGCCGGACCCACTCTTAACAGTTGATACTGACCATTGTCAGTCTTTAACAACAAATGACTCTGCTGCCCTTGCTGTAGACTTTGCAGTGTTTGCAGCGTAATCTAAAAATTAATTCCCCATTTCAATTTATCCCAGCTAAATTTTCTTATCTTCTTAGAGACAGGAAAACCGATAGTATTTCTAAGCAGGTCATTTGTTAGGTTAACATTTAGTAGGTTACATACAGACAGTAATGAAGGGTGCAACATTAATGCTGGAGAAAGGCTGGAGACATTATCTACACATACAGTGGCAGATACTTAAGTGTAGAAGCTGGTGTCATTATAAAACAGAAGGATATATTTGAATACATATTAGATACCTAATAAATATAGTATACTTATAGTTTTTAAGTAAATACGAATATTATCAATTTTAACTTTAAAGATAGATACACATATAGATATAAAAATATATTAGCTTTAAGTATAAATAAAAATCTGTACGTAATTTAGAAGTAGTTAACATATATCTAAATTTATAAAAGTTTTGGCATTTGCGGTTTAACTAGCTGGTGCCCGTTACTTCTTTCTCGTAGCAATAGTAATATATCGAATTAATATTTCCACTTCCTTCCGAATATTTAAAGAACAAAGATATTAATATTCTATAGAAGGTAGGGTACCTTGGGCAAAAACGTTATTTTGTAAAGAGAAGGATATAATTAAATTTATTATGTTATATACATCTCTTCCACTACTTTAAAATTTAGTTTTCGTGACAAAGTTTTAAAATTCTCGAGAACGTATCAATTATGAAAAATAAAGCGACGGTATAATTTTTTGTTCTTAAAAAGCCGACAACGCATCACTACGTATTGTATAAGTTTTTCCTATGTAATGTACATACAATACCTGATGATGCAATGCTGATATTAATTGACCTGTTGCATCCGAAAAACTAATCTCACCCAAATTATTATCTACGCTGTGTACACCCACGCGTCCAAAAACTATGCGTTGTTCTGTTGTCAATCTCGTGACACCGTTTTCCTTATGTTTCAGCTGCATATTCTTTTTTATTTTGTTCATCTTGAAATTTACAAATTGGCGTAACAAACTCTGGAAGAAAGTTACCTTCCATAGAACTGTTTAAGTCTGATATTTCAATTAAACATGAGTCATAATTATATCATGCGATCTGTCGTTCAATTCCTCATTATTTACTCTCTGCGGATTTCTCTTAATATTGTTGTTTTTTTACTGATGCGTCATCTAAACATCTAGCATCAAACAGACTGCTGTCTACCGGTACGTTATGACAGTGTCATAATAATCATCATCTAGCAAACATCGCGTTCGGCATGATGCTTGTTATGTCCAGGTACTTAAATTATTTAAATTATTTAAATTGATAATCTTACATAGTTGCCATATCTTTCAAAGTAGTATAAGTACGTCGCTTGTATATAATTAAGCTGTCATACGTAGATTATCACATGTCTATAAAAGGTTTATTTACACAGGTTACAGCTTAATAATTGAAAATCAACATTTTTGATTTTTTTTACTTTTTGGATTGCCTTCGTTAACACTTTCGCTACGGGACCTAAAATGTCTGTCCGCGCCGTGTGTCGAGCTTGTTGCACGAGCTAAATCCCATCGGGTAGGTTGAGCCCCCGATGGTACACAACCCATTGTTGTGTTTCAGCAAGCAACACGTTTGCGTAGTATACTTGACATAGTTCTCTTGTATAAATAAACGACAATAGATTCGCTAATTACAATAATTACTTTTTTATTACATTAACGCCGGCGTGTACCACCGGTGGTACGTCCAGTCGCGAACGTGTTATTTCTCAAGTAATTTAGCGATTTAGGGAGACCAGAATGAACATTAGTAGACCACTGAATGCTGGGCTAAGCCACAAAATCATCAGATAACATCGAATTGCCGTAACTTAGTTTTCTTGCAAGCACATCAAATGGACACATGAAGATTAATCGTGTTATATTATCCGATAAGACCATATTATACATACAATAAAACCCGTTTCTAAACGGTCTTATTTTATTAGATTATTTTCTGTACGACTTTTTTTATGCTATTCGTCGTCAAATAATCATAAACTTTAACATTCAACGGGACGACGTTACGATCAGAAGAGATCAGTATCGACGAGTGCGTTTTGAACAGATCACAGGCTAGAAAAATAGTTCAAATAACCAAAAACGATTTTTTCTTAAAAATAATTTTTGGTGTCACAAGAAAAGTTCAAAAAGTTTCGAGATGCTGCATTTTTTTTCCTGAAACGTCATTTGTTTAGATAATGTTTAACGGATAGACAGTTTTGTAAATTGAAAATCATTTGTATAACAATCGTACTAGGTAGTACCTTACCACAATTTTCCATTCTATTATTTTTGCGGCTTTCTTTATTTTTAACACAATGATAAATTAAATTGAAAACCTCAGTGTTGTTTTAAATGTATCATACACTACTACATCTAATAATAACTTCAAGTATTTTTGCAAATCAACAATCTACAAAGCCAAAAAAGAAACACTGTTGTGATGATTAACTTAAGAATGCATTTGACATTTATAACGTAAAAATAGCAATGTAAGTTTAATAATAGTACTTAATTTTAAACTTTGTGCTATACGAGTTTATAATAGACCTAATATGGTCTAATAATATTCAGAAATGCGGTTTACGCTTTACGTTGTACTAATGAACGCAAAGGTACAGTATTTGGCTCAATACTATAACGAAATTTTCCTGCTAAATACATATTGAAACTTTTGAACGAGAACGGCGAGATAACGAGAAGACCCGAGGAAATTGAATTTTAGTAATGTGTTTGTGTTGGCGCAGTCTACGTCACCAGCAGGCGGCGACAGCAGCACGTGACCTTTATTTGGTGACGTGAGTGCCTCACATATGCAACGCGTGTGACATGTGCGGTTTCATCCATAGTAGAGATAAGTATCGTTTTATATTTCGCATTTTAAAAAAGCGGGTTTGACTATTTCAAGGAAATGATTTTTTACTTAGCTACAGACTGAAATTATCTCTTTATACTTAAAAAAATTTTGTTCTTTTATGAATTTATTTTTTTATAAAAGTGCCATCTACTAATAAAACGTTTAACTATTTATTTTTTATATCGAGAGGAAATTCTTCGAAAGATACTATTGCTTCTCGAGGGAAGTCAAGGTTATGTAGGATTTTTACCCTCAGCCCCTATAACGCTATGCTATGATGATGATAGCCCGTCCCAGGACCTGCGCTAACGGGTCTTAGAACCCTTATGGTTCCTACCATAGTGGCAGGTAACTACCACACGTAGGTTTTACCACAATGTCTAGCCATTGGCCTGAAAATTTTACGAAACTCGCCTATAACGCGTAAGAAATATATATCGTCTGCTTCCAAAATGCCAATTATTGAACCCACGTTATTAAAAATGGACAACTAGCCCCCTCTTTTATGAATTATTTCGCACTAATGTTCACTTAAATCCGCAAATATCGAATGCACAGCGTGTCAATACTTAATGAGCTAACTAATTCATAACGCTTTTCTTTTAAGCGTTATGAATTAAGTTAAGCCGCAAGTATTGTGCAAACATACAAGATATTGTTTGACAGCAATGTTAAAAAGTACTAGAATAAGCGCTCCCTCGGTGTCCATCATCTTAATAACATCCTGGACATTAATCTTAATACATATATAGAAAATTTTGCAAACTTCTATTTTCATATTCTTTATTTATATTTTCTATATTTCATTTTGTATATTTTTCTACATTCTTGACATAACGGATTTCATAGTTTTACTTTGTGGTTTTAGAAAACTTGAGTCTCAAACTCTAGTTTCGAGGCCACGGTCTAAGAATTCTTCCCCACTTCTAGTCAATTGATTTCGTTTATTCAAGATCACGAAAAATTTTTAAACGGATGCAAAATAAAAATACGATATTATGTGTGGAACACAGACACTCGCACAAATAGTTAACCGTGTATTAGTGACCATAATCCGTCTCCGCGTAATAATTACTACAAAACATTTCGTCATTTCATCTGTGACGCCGCTGATCATGATAAGCTTTATTCTTGCACGCAATTTCAAAATGTTAAAGACGCACCTAAAACGTTTTGAGTATATTTAAAGAAATAAAGCTTGTGTAAATTGTCTCAGCATACACCATACTTCGTTTCATTATAAACTGCGTAATGTTTGTAACCTTGGTGATAATCCACACCATACTTTAGTTTACTTCAAACATACTGATAACACGCCGTCGTCTATGGAGTCCACTAGTGCTTCTCATTACGGAACATCCACTTTTAAACGTGAAAATAGAAAGTACGTTAATTGATGTGCGGAAGCCGTGCAGCAGAGGGATACCGTATCTCAAGAGAAAGAGCGTGGAAAAGCACAAACTCCTACTAATAAGAACGCTTCCATTTCGCTTACTTCAGAATGGAAACGGAATACTTCTATTTTACTTTCTACTGCTCAAGTTTAGGAATACGCTACACGCTAGTAATAATAGTCAATGTACGTAGTTTGTTGGATAATGGATCGCAAAATAATTTAACACGTTCCATGCCACGTGTACCCGCAGACGTTTTTATTTGAAGCGCTGAAAACAATCGTTTAATGAGAAATTTAATCCTATAAAATATAATCCGCCAATACTAATTTTATACACCAATCTTTAGACAAAAATCGAATGGCTTGTTCGACAAGTTAGGCAAAAATGGTTTAGCAGGGAACGTGTTAATTAGGTTAGACTGTTGTAAACACTTGAAACGGTGAAGTTGACATGATTTTAGGGCTACAATTATTCCGCACATTAATTTAGGAGACAAGGTTAGTCTAAGTGCAGGACCTCCACTCGTAGTCTGCACGACTTTGGTTTATGTACTTATATGGGAGACATTCCCTGCTGCGTTAAATCGCCGTCGCTTTAGTCTTTTTACTAGCATGTTATACATGTATACATATCGCTTAATGTATACGAAATATGTAAGTTAATTTTGTTTTTTATATGATTTTTAAATTGTTCTTATAGAGCATAATAATTTACCACTTCTGACTCAGCATAGACATAGTTACTAAAGTCTACACAGGCTCTGATGTTGTTAGATTTGCTGTTATAAAAACGAGTCCATGAACATAGAAGCGTCCAGTTATAAAAGTATATTTGCTGCCAACTCAACAACGCTTTCCTAATATTTTATTTAATTTTCACGCAACATACTTCTCACGCCGCCTGTTACCTAAATTATACTCTCGAAGTCCTGCCTCTTCTCTTTGCTTTGTATTATCCCCGCTTTTAATTCACTTTTTTAATTTTGTTGAAAGTTCTTTACACTCCTACGACGGGGAGCATGGTTGAGCGAATTGTGTATATTCAGATCAGGTTATAAAGTCAATGAAATTTCATTTGTCGATTTGTTCGCCGCTTCTGTCACCGACAAATAGGAGGAATAGCTGGCGAGTTAAAGTTCCTTTTATAAATTTGAATGCGTTTCGCTTTTGTTGTTTTCGCCGGTCAGAACAACAATAAATTCCCCGCTTTTACTTCTTTCTTTTTATATCTGTTCTCCCGTACACAAGCAACATTTATTTTACAGGGTTACCTTTTAACCGCTACACTTTTTACCGCTCCTGCTCCCATTCCGCTCCGAGAACCCGCTTAACTCCTGCCTCCGTTGCCAGCTTCGGTCGCTGTTCATGTTGGTGCTGGAGTTTCATCAGCTTGTCTTTTAAATCGCATCGCTATTTTTTTATTTCATATAATCTCGCAGCTTAACTTTTCATAACCTATTGTCACAACTATTTCCCACCGCCTTACCATATAATTTTATCAAATCTTTAAAAAACTGTCCATTGTATTTGAATGACGCCTGATAAACAGACAGAAATAATTTTCATAGACCATTTTTGTAGACCATTACAGTAAAAATTCAATGTATTTTGTATGTTTTATTATATTTTAAGGGCAAAAGAAAAATAGCAAACAATACATATATATTATTACATGTTTAGGGATAAAAACAAAGCTACTTGTAATTCCTTGTTTTGATTTAATTCATTATAATTTAATCAATATAATTTATTGGTCAACAGTATCTGAATCATTACTGGTCCCTGGAACTGCTCATATGGTGAGTGCTTCCATAATTAATTTATGACAGTATAATGTAGTGGTTTGCTTCAATAGTTAGATATGATAGGTCCACATTAAATAAATGTATTATATATAAGGCTTATGTAGTGTTGTTCTATGAATATGTAAAGTAAATGAAACACCAATCATGCACAATGGTTTGGTTACATGAAAATGACACTGATCTTAATGCTAGCATCAGAAATTTCACCAAGCGGTGACTGTAATATTACATAAAAATAAACAACAAATTGATTAACATCGATACACAGAGGCAATGACAACAGTTATACTGGATTTACAGTAGATGAAGTAATTGCACAAGAGTTTTGAAACTTATTGTATAAACCAATACCAGTTTTAGAAGATATGTGCAAAATACTTCTTGAATCTTTATTTACGATTTTACTCAGTGACTTTACGTTTGGAGCAATTAAAAGGTTTTTAGGCAATACAAAATGTCAGATTTTTAACCACTCCATAAGTAAGGCATTATTTTGGGTTCATTAGTAAAAACAGAGATTTATTCAATTATGACGTTAACAGTCTTTGAGAAAGTATAAAGAATGGTCAACACTTACACCAGGTGCTGCAGGTCTAGGTCCAACTACTTGTTGTGTTCCAATCACAACTCTTGGGGACACTGTAGCTACTGACTTCTGGGCAGCAACAGTAGGTGCTCCTGGTCTCATATTTAAAATTTGAACGTTCGGAAGGATAGTAGGTGGAGCTGATCCTATATTTTGAGTGGTAACAACCCCATTTTGTACTGGTTTGTTAATAGTCATTACATTAGGTATTGACGTAGGCATATTAGAATTGACTGATATAGGTACTGTGACCATTCCCGGTTGCATGCCAACTTGTCCCGTATTTGTTCCTGGTTTCAAAACTAATTGGGTCTGCATGGTGATTGTTTTCCCACCAGAATGAGATACACCACTCTGTGGTAACGTGTGTAAAATTGGGTTCTGTGGTGAGGACAAATTAAGAGACCCGTTTGCTAGGCATTGAGTAGGAAAAGCCAATCGGCCTGAAGAATTAGGTAACGTCTGTGTTTGAGAAATTAATTTTAACTGTTCACAAGGACTAGAAACAGTTTGGTTTAAAGTTGACGTTATAAAATTTTGTTGCGAAGATTGTACAATGCCATAGGAAAAGTTATTTGGAGAAGACGGATCAAAATCCGGACTTTCTGATTCATTATCACTGATACCGTTCGTATTATATTTCTGCACTCCATTAATAGAACTTGAACTTATATTAACTTGACCAGGAACAACATTTACTACATTATTTTGAGAAGGCACTGTTGACACGGACGTAACTAATTGATATTCGAGCGAGCCTACAATCGCGTTAACAACATTCTCATCAACGTCCGTAGCAGACAAAGCTTGCTCTAAAAACTCATCTGACGCCATTTTTATACAAAACAGCGGATGTAGCTAGTGACGAGAAATTACCGGTTTACGTAATTCTAAGAAAGATAATCTTAAGCAATATTATTTTTTTTATTTTGCCTCATTTGACTTCAAAATTGTGACAAAACAAACCTATTAATCATTATTAAAACAGATCCAATGGATGCATTTCATTCAGTGCATAATTTGAATAAATGGACGGAACCATAGATACGTTATACACATATCAAAACATATACACCAACAACAAACCGGATATTAAGTAACAACCATATTTTCTATTTGCCATTTATGATGCTAATTATGACTCTCATTACCATAAATTTAAATTTACGTAAAATTCAGAAATATATATATATTTTTTACTTTATGTTTTACTCTTCTATAATGTATTATTCTATTACAATTTATTGTTATGATGTTCGACATTGTCAGAAAGAAATGAAAGTTCATCACAATAAAACTAAGATTATATTAATTAATTAAATTGTGCAGTGAGAACATTAACTCCCTGTACGAAATTTGACTGAAGGAAATAAAATATTCTACGTAATTTTAATTACCTTAAATCGATTTAATTATTTATTTATATATATATATA
>DWQX01000155.1:0-57212 GCA_018245475.1 Pharmacophagus antenor | reverse complement strand
ATTATATATATATAAATAAATAAATAAATATAGCCAGGTGTTTCGTTCACGTTTGTTTGACCAATTCGTTTCAAAACGTGATTTTACGGCTACCCTTACAATTAGAATCACAAACAGACAATTTACGCGTACTGTGAGTAAAGACATTGTGCGCTCACGTACCAAGATGTTTTTGTTTAATATTTAGTCTTCTACAGAAAGTAGTTCGCGGTGTAATTTGTTGTGGAATATTGTTTTAGATGTACAGGTAACGTCCATTGTTACACAGGCGACAACATTTGTAAAAACGAAAGAGAAAAAAAAGTTACGGCGGCGTCAAAGATGTAAGGCTGCGTACACAACTATGTGATATGTGGCCGGTCAGACATATTAAACAATTTAATCTCTGAAGTCTTAAACTGAACATTTTCAATATTCAGCCACGTACAAATTACATCTGATTTCCTTTACTTCATCATTACTTTCCCATGCACAAAGTAATTCACTTCCAGAGTCAGTATGTTTATCTGTATGTATATAATGTTAAAAATAAATATTTATTTACCGGCAATAGGCTAACACCTCTGTTTTACATGATGTTAAGGGACAGACAATGATCAAATCTCTCCATTTAATTGCGATTTTTGAGGTTAATGTATAGCCAGCCTTAGAATTTTAACATAATGACATTTCGCGGGTGCTTTTATTGTTGTGTAGGAAAGTGACGTAAAAAAAGATAAATTTTGTTCTCATAGGTAAAAGCTATTTATGGTCACTTTTAAGTGAAAAATTTCTTTGAAATTGTTGCGAGTAGTGTATGGCTCAATTTTGGGCGTCTTTGATGGTCCCTTTTTCACGAAGTTAAAAGTATTTGATAAACATAACAGATATTTGTCTATTACAAATGAATTAAAGACGGCCATATAAAAGGCCTTGTTCTAGATCCTCTATGGGTTTGAGCTTCCGGTTAAGGTAAACATTATGTAGAAACTTGATGTATTAAGTATTGTTTATTTTTTTACTGTACAATATTATAATCTATAAAACCATGGATAATTATAGGAAAACTCGTAACATTTCATAAGTAAGTTTATGAGACTTTTTTAAATTATTGCGGGTAATAGCTTAAATTAATTTTAAGAACATTTTGGTACTAAAGCGAATAAATCTTATAATCGATGGGTGTTTCATTAAGGCAGTTGTATTAGAGTTGGGCAGGGGCAGGGGCGGTGGCGGCGGCGCGTGTCGTGGGAGTGCCGCGCGCGTGTCGCTCCCATCGCGTGAGGCACCCCGCTTGATCGGGGCTAGTTGTTTCGCTCCGAACATTTTCTAAATGCACTCAAAACAATGGCTTATTGCGTGCTTTATTCGATTTCACAACTCTAATTGGAATTCTTCGCCTGTTGTTCTACGTGATAAACAATCATTACGAAATTGGCGGTGTGTTTAATCGTTGTGCAATCAATGAAGGCTTTTCGTAGGAGTCACTACGAGAAGTGATTTTCCACCGTCTTGAGCTAGTTTATATTTTATACACTTAAATTTTATTTATAATGTACGAAATAATTGTATAAATCTTGTAATACTTTTCTTTCATGTAGTATTATGTTTGATTATTCTTATTTAGTAGTTTACATATTTGATATATAATATTTCCATCTAGAAACATTTTTTATAAACGAATATGACAAATATCAATACTATTCGATCTTAAATGGTGTGTATGCATTATTTATTTGGAAATCGTAAATGACCGCCGGCGATATTGGTTTTCCGATATTACTCCTTCGTGTGCAATTATTGACTGAGCAAACAGTTCGAATTTGGGTGATAGGATCCCTCCGCTCCCACGGGAGGGCGCGAGAAATCCCATAATGCCGTGACCTGCAGGTGCGGTCTCATTACGCGATCGGGCGTCACGTGCCGTCGCGTGCGCTCATCTCATAAATTGAGTTTTGTTTCGCGGATCGAATGTGCCGCGCGCGCTCGAACAAACGCTTTGATGAACGAATATAAATAGAGGGTGTGACAGCTATGTAATGTTGTGATTTGTGAGAATACAGATATCATATGATTCGTATAATTTTGCAATTAATAATTTTTTGTATATAAAAAATTTAACGATGTTTTTAACTTGGAAAATAATGCGACTATAAATTTTATATAAATTATGTGCTATAATGTGTTTAAAAAAGACTACCGACACGATTTCCCGTAGAACTAGATAAATAAGTTTTATTTTCTTATACACAAGTAAAATATAATTCAGAATATGAATTCAACTCATATTGCTCCACGCTGGAAGCGATTGCACTTGATATTTAAATCAAAAAATTGCTTGGTTAAGGGAAATTTATAAGTATTTACGATGTAAAAAATTGTAAAATTGTGTTAATATCTTTATCAGCAATGGTCTAATATTTTTCTCAATTTCAACAAAACTTAAGAGACACCGTAGATGATGAAGCGTGTTCGCTTAAATACGTTTAGCTTTCCCATATATGACTACCGGAACACTGGAATGCTGTTATGATTGCAGATTGATATAGAGGATGGTAGCAAGCCAGGCGGGCTCGCAAAAAGTTCTTTACCAACAACGGTAAAAACCCAACAAGAAATTCAAGTGTCGCTGAGTTTATACACGTTATTGTAAACCGTGGCCAGGAGTATGAGGCATGTTTCCGATGAGAAAGGTCGAGTTCTCGTGTGAACGAGGAGGCGGCTTGGGAATCGGTACGCGGGTCACAGGTCGCTCCGATAATTATGGACGCATCGTTCGCCGGAGCACGCGCATCGCATTGAGGTACATTGTACATTCACAAAATATCACTTCAATTTTTTTAAATAGTCACGATTTATTTACCCCCTTCATTAAATGTAAAATGTTTTTATTTTATTGTTAATTTGGTTTATAAACTATGATCAATTTACTTTCTGAGTATTTATACATTTTTAATAATTTTTGTTGTATTTCTCGATGCATAAATTAAATAGATAATATAATATAGATGCGCTTTTCTTGAAATTTGTTTACCTTAAAATTATTTTTAATCAACAATATCCCAACACTTGACCACAATTTCGCACGATGTTAAATGACAATGAGGGCTTAGACAGAGAAATGTTAGTCTGGAATATTCTAGCTCTCACACATTTGGCTGTAGGAACCCAGCAACGTTGTTATGTTGGTATGTTGACACTGAGGGTAGTAGTTAGCAAGGCATGTTCGAAAAAAATCCTAACGCCAATCAAACTTCTTTACTTATATGGCCTTACAACCTCATGTGCTACAAGTGATAAACAACTGCACAACTAAGGTTGTTAAATAAAATTTAAAAAAATGATGTAAGCTATTTTTCTTACTTCTATTTCTATCGCTATATATAAAGTAGCATTGGAAGCAGCATTCAGTGTAACATTACGATGATATTTTGTGAGATTGTAGTATACGTTATCGCCAGATTAATTTAATGCGGACGATGAATTACCAAATAAAAAATATAATATTAATTTGTAAAATATTTAAATGGCATTTAATAATGCAGACATCCGTCCACGTGCACTGCCAATGAACAAATACCTTGCAATCGGCGTAATGAAGGCAAAGGGCAGGCGGCGGGGGGGAGATATGTCGCGTGGCGGTCACGTGACTGCATTAACATTCTCCGTTCAAATAGATGAGGGTGAATTTTCTGTTCCCGTAGTACATATGTATATTTTTCATAGTATAGTATAATGAATTTGTAACTGCACTTTACGAAAATACATGCAATTAGTAAATGTAAGTCGTTAAAGGGTGTAGGTTGAATGTGTAGTTAATAAATTCTTATTTTATAGAAAAAAAATTTACGGTAATTGTTTGTCTTATTAGTTTTGCTTCTCGTTCAAGTATTGGGAAATTATGACCGCTTATTTCTCTTTAAGGGTATCATTTTATTTTAATTATAATGTTTCCCTGCGGATAATAAAAACAGATCGTTATCATTAGTTTCGAACAATTTGGCTTAATTATTTTATGGTTTAAGAATGCATTTATAGAAATTATAAAGTAATTTAAAATTCATGAAGATGTTAAGTCACTGTTTATTATATTTATCGCATAAGGGATTGTGACTGCAGTATTATATCTAATCTCTGGTCGACTTCTAGATTTTCAATTCAAATATGAGTAATAAAGGTAAAAATGTTTACAATATAATAAGGCAAAGGAAAAAATAAGAACATAGAGAAAGTTTAATGGCGCTTAAACCAATGACAAATTTTGATTTTTCAAAAATTATAATGTAATAATTTTACATATGTATTGTATTCAAATAATGAGCCCCTTGCAACATCAAAACGAACCTCCCACAAATTCATAACAAAGACCGTGTCGATTTTCCCACAATCGTTACAATAACTATTGCCGGGGACTAGGGATCAGCGAAACACCCTGATCGTAACCTCTTACGTCATCTGCTTGCGACCAGTTTAACAAAACCTTCGACTCAGAGCATCCCTTCCAACAATTCTTCTTTATTTTATTATGGTTTTTAGTTATATGGGAGATCATTTTATACTGATAGTTTTTATCGTATAGGGTGTTGTGACACGGCGTGGGAGCTGCCTCCATTGTGGTGGCACTTAACTCGGCTCTGATAAAGGAACTATAGGACCATTAGCTAGATTCGCTTTGCTCATTCGTTGTAGCTGATAAATGAACATTGGATTATGATACGCGACTGATTTAATAGCAGTAACAGCTAGTGACGTGCTGCCATAGACATGTAAAAGACAATTTTTAGATGAAGTTTTTGATTTCTATTATATAATCAAGTTAAGTTGGAATATATTTTATAATATTATTTTGTGTAAAGTTATAAAAATATTTAAACATTTTAAAACTTCATTAACTATATTATTAGTGTTTATATATTTATAAAACATTAAAAATATTTTTTAATAAATTTATGTGTAAACGTATTAAAGGACTTTAACTTTTTATGTTTAAGATAGTACAAGATTGAAACGATTGCGTATAAAATCTGTATTTTATTCCTCCTCAGGTTAATCAAAATCTCAAATTTCAATTGTACAGAAAAATCTAGAAATATGTATACAATATGGGCATTCGGTGGTAGAAAAAACCAATAAGTATTGCGGTACGCATTGCTTTCAAGTGTACTTCCTTTAAGGCGATAGTTAAGCCCGGCGGCAACATGGCGAAAGCCAGGTGCGTTCATGGTACAGGGAGCGATATCTTGATTCACTTATGAGGGTTTTATGAATGTAAGGGTTTTTTTGGTGAAAGGAACGCCTTCAAACCATTGGCGTCAATTATTCGTGACCCTAATTGCAGATGATGCGATATCCGATGCATTGTGAACAAGTTGACGCCGTTATTGGTCTATTGGTTTTTGTATTTTTATTTGCGTTCCTTCGATAATACGCTTGTTTGTAGTTTTTTTTCCATTGTCGATTTTCATGTTTCTTTGTTGGTTTCTGTGATGTTGGTATATTGAAATTTGTATCCGGGTGTTTTTATCAATTCTTGCCGTTATAAAAAGATTAATATGAAGGTTTGTTTTTTTTTCTTTCATAATGTATTTAAGTTTATTTTTAATAAAAATATCAGTCTTATCATTGCAACTACAAAGAGGAAAAATGGGAAAAGTTGTGTATTAAATTACCAAAAATTTAATACTAAATTAAAGGTGGAATATGTCGAATGTAATGTACATAGAGGTATAAAGGAAAAAGTTGCTGTTAGATATCGGCCAATTTCTGCAATGCCGTATTCAGATATTCCAAATTGAATCGCGATGTAGTAAAATGAAAGGAAAAACACTAATAGCAACAGTAGAGGTAATAGAGTCTGGAAATATGTCTAACTTTATAAACATGAAAATATATCACGTGATGTAATAGTAGAATGTATTAGTGGATATACATTCATAAATAGTTGACATTTGCTTTATTCGCAGGGCTTAAACTAAATTAAGTTTATATGGGATAGGGTCTATGGAATTCCAAAAGAAAGTCTTATCACGATACGTTAAATGCCTTTGATGTAAATGGCGAATAAAAACAATATAAAATGCGGACATTTATTTTAGTAAACCTAAAGTATATTTCACAAATTCAAAGTGATTATTGAATCGCGTTTTGTTCGCTATTTTTTGCGGGAAGCCGTAATAATTTTTAATATTAAAACTAGTTTATTTTAATTGTAGTATAAACAGCAATCTTCCAGGGAATTTCAAGATTAAATCGATATGTATCAGTGCATATAAGTAAAAAGCTGTTACTTCGATTTAACAAACAGATCTTTAAATTTCTTTTTAAGTATAGATATACGGAGTATAGATAATATGTGACCATTCTAACAAATTTCCAGAAAGTCCAGATTATTATACGGAAGACTGAAAGGTGGTCCATCCCCTCGCAGTTTCTAACAGCGGCGGTGTATGTGAATCCACGAGCGGCACTTTTCACACCGGCGCTTCGCGACGCTGCCGCAGCTGCGTTTGACTCGCGCCAGCTGCTGTATGCAAACTCCCTAATACTTTTTATTACTTACTTTGCAAATCCCGACAATGTGCAAAGGGCGTTTTATAGATCGTATTTTAGGATTGATATTTGGTAACTCCGCCTGAAAATGCTGAAAGTTTATTACTTGTAAAATATTTATTATGTTATGTACGTCAGTTCTCACGCTGTAAAATTTTTAAGTGTTATTTATTGTATAACGTTTAAAGATTTTTACTCAGTTTATATCCTGCATTGTTATAATAAATTCAGAAACCATTGACGATGATAAAGTTATACTAGATAATAGTTAACCTTATGACTATCTACGCTTGTTTTAAATAAAAGTCAATAGTTATCATTGTAAAAATAATACTAGATTTGGCAACGATAAAATATAACCAGTTTCACTTTTCCGTACAAAAGGGAGTGAGTAGTGGTATCCTCGTCGAAGATTTAAGTAGTCATTATTAATAACGGGTTAGTAACTGCAGCGTTATGGGATGTCTAAAAGTAAATGTTTTCAGATGTCTGACAGATGCCGCGGCGCGCGCACAAGGCGGCGTTGTGTTTGCTGTGGATTCGATTGTTCGGCGGTTCGGTTTATATCTGGCGGCGCACGTGTCCCGCCCGCCCTTAGAATTAAACCTCGCGTGTCACTATTTAGCAGCGTTGTTAATTAACTGTTGTAGATTATGAAAAGTAGGTTTATGAAAAGACGAATACTTTGATAAATCCAAACATGAAAGAATGACAAGTTGAAAAATCAAATTCGTCAAATATTTCTGCTGTAATCAGCAGGTGAAAAATTTTCGTTTACAATTTTTCCAACCTTACCGTTTAAGTTTCTTTTAACTCTGTTTTCTCCAACTTCCAGTTCAAACTTTTGTTCGTTTTTAGCGAACGTTTAAAACCAGACCAATCAGTAAATTGTTTACATAACAAATGTAATAAAAAAGTTAAGTATAGAGTTGAGAATCTTCCATTGGCCGTTGGAGAAAAATGATAAAAGATGTCTAATATTTTATCTGGAAAAGTGACAAGAGACTATACGAAAGACGTCGTGGTGATAGTTATCAGCTCGAAGCTTTTAATATTTTCTATTCCTAAAATATTCTTTTCCTGATTGGGCCGTTCATCTGTTTTTAGATTAATTTCGCCTCGATATTCTATTCTGGCTATTCAAATATAGAACAGAAATCCATTGAGAGCGCAATCTTCTTCTAATGTCTGCATGAAAATCGTTTGCACCAGCTGCTGATAGTTACGTAACTGGCGATGTCCTGAATTATTGCGTCGTAAATATTTTCAGTTATGGGCAGGCGAAGACATTGATTGTGAACTGGTATACTATTGTAAGACTATACGCCATTATCTTCCAGTTATACTTCCAGGATGTTATAAAATTCAGTATAAAACGACTCTCTAAAATGTATTATTTTGTAAAACTTAGCATCGGATATACAGACACACGGCGGATATTTTGTTGTCGATATTCCGCGCATAAAGACAAATCGATTCGCTTCATCCTTCTTAATGCGAACAACAAAGAATTTAAATAGCCATCCGGCGTCAGTGTTTTAGCTCAGTTATATGTGAGGGTCTTCAAGAGAAGAGTTAATAAATTTTTTTAGACCACATCTCCACCTTTACCTTACTACTAGCTAGGATCGGGGCAAGGCTCTTGCCATATAACGTAAAAAAATTATATATTTAAATGTTCTAAAACTTGTAATAGAAAAACGGATAAAAGATATTTTTTTATTTGCGAAGGAAATAGTTACGTATAAATCGTCTTATCAAACTTAATAGTATAAATTAACGGATAAAATGTTATCAGTATTTTATCCATAAAATAAATTATCACTTAAATTTTAAATTCATACGAGTTCATTCTAAAGATAATTTTAATTTTTATAACTACCTTGTATTAATTTAAAGTTATTAAGAAGTAACGGATATGTTTATTGTCAACTTATACAACACGCATTATAATTGCTATGGTAAAGAAAGCGTTTTTATATAGTGGTGATCACAATCACTGAGAGAGGTATAAACTATTTTGATTGTAGCGTTTGATCTTACAAATGTATGGATGCACGTGAGACATTTGTTACTTGCTCGGAGCCCCTGGCATTTCGTCTGATTAATGTCGCCAACATTGTGTCAATATTTGCATAAGAAACACTCCAGAAAAGAACATATCGCAGCGCAACTCTCCTCGTCTTACATTACTTTGTTGACTTTTATCTTATATCACATTGAAAGAAGCTGCAATTAATCTTCAACACTGTCCTTTTAACAATAATGCTCCGTTTTGAATAAATGAAGACTATTATTTAGATAAAAAAAAAACGCTGTAACGTAATACTATATGGTTTAAATTGGCAAATCTCTGCATTAAAGTACGTCGTGGAGACACACGGGGTCCATCAATAAAAATATTCATTGCCTTACACTCTGTTTAACACTAGATGTGACAAGTATATAAGTAAGGATGAACGTTGATTTAATGTTTAGTTCAATTAAGTTAATAACAAATATAAATCAAATGTGTTATTGTGACCAAAATAAATATTCGTGGACTGCTGATTATTATTTCTTTTTTTATTAAATAGTGTTAATAATAAAATACACATCATTCTACAAAATACATTTCTTAATGTTTTAAATGTATTTTTCGTAAGTATAGTTCGTAATTTTTGGCTAAAATTTTTTCTAAACTTTTGTCCACCAACATTTATTCTTAAAACATTTGTCAGCCCTATACCGTGGATTCAAATAAGCGAACCTGTGATTGACGCAGTGAAAAATGATGCGTGGACGTTATGAAAAATAGCTGCGCTCGATTCCGTCAGCCCGGCAAAGAGCGAATAGCATTTTATTACTTATATTATTTGATATAGCTTGCTTGCTACGTGAGGAAACCGGCTTGTTAGGGCTTTTGTTCGCACTTGATTAGGGTGTTCGTCTTGACGCGTCATCACCAAGCGCTACAACGTAGTACTGTCATTTATCTTTGTCTCATTTTCAGTAGCCGTATCGATTAGAGATATCTCAAGTTATTTTTGTATTACATCAATTGATTGCATTGATTAATTCATTTTCAAGACAAATTATTTTATCTATCTAATATAATAGAATAACTCCTGACGTAAAAATTTCATTTAAACCTTGAAAGTTTCACTAGTATTAATAAATTATTTCAAAGAAATAATTATTTTATATTTTTTATGTTTTGGATAAATTTTAATTTTTTTTTATGGATTAAATATACGACATTTTGCAAAAATCATTGTTATTTATTTAATTTCTATAACATTTTTTTAATTGACACGCTTTTTTTAATTTAATTAGAATACAATTATTGAAAATTTGTGACTGAAGATTAAGACAACAGTACCGGTAGCTCAGGATGTTCTAGTAGTTCACCATATTATATAAAAAAATCTCTGAAATATATCAGTGCAAAAGTTTATGTTTAATCCAATGTCTTAATTTATTCATAAAATTGGCGCGGGAGAATTAACAGTCTGTTAAATAAATATAAATAGTATTTGAATGTTTACACGATTTGTAAGGATCTTTAAAAAGTCGGCTGTTATGAGTCATTCGTCGAGAAATAAATAATGAATCCGGCCGGTACTTCGAGTCCACAACATGCATCGATTACTCAGTAATGAGTCTGATAAGTAATGGTCGGTGTCGAGGAGCTCTTTAGTTAGTAATAACCAGCAAGATCTAATGATAGCGACTAATATACGTTTCTGCAAATGATTTGTCGGTAGCTGCTTGCCAGGTGTCTGACAGCCGACTGTTGCGCCATTTTTTATTTTGGGTTTTTTTTTGTCTACGTATGATATTTTCGGCCTGATTTATTAAGTGCTCCTGCAAAACGATATTTGAAATTTCTTTAATATACATTTACATCATACATTACCCAGCGTACATAACCGAACAAATACAAATATAGTTTTAATCTCCATTGAGATGAAAAACAGTTTATAATCTTTAAATCCATTTTATTCCATGATTTAAAGAATGTTTGCTGCGGTACTTAGCGAGAAAAATAGTGTTTACTCTGCAGTCCTCTCTTACGATTAATATTTCTGAAACATTTTTTTTTTAAATTATAACATAAATTTGAACATAAATGCTGTATCATTAATAATCTAACCACTTGTCATAGATTTTTTACGATTCATGCGTATAGTTTTATTTAATACTAATATTAATTGGTGCTTATTACCAGTCTGTATTTCATCCGACGGTAACATAGCGTATAAAATTGAACTTCTTGTCCTTGTATATCTTACTAAATATGTTTTACACGGTGTGATAAAAACAGAAAGAGTTTTGATTGGGATGATATTTAGTTTCAAACATGTCCTTCAATGTAAATTAGCAATTATTTCAAGGGCTACATATTAATGAATGTCTTTCAATATTACTAGAATTCTTTTGAAGTACGTTCTTTATGAGAAAGTCGTAAATGTTTTTTCTGACGCATATAATCTAGTTATACCTATGAAAAGTTTAAAGCATAGAAGTCGTTTTCATTGTAACAACGCGAAGTAGAACTCATTAAACAATAAGGAAATACGATTTGCCTTTAACAACCACCGTTTTATGAGTATCGGCCCGGTCTATTGGCGGAAATGTTCCAACGCAACATTTGGCGATCACCTTTCTTTGGAAAGCTGTAAGCTGGTTGTAAAACATTTCATGAAACGGTTTCGTTATCGGCAACATGTGTTCGTGCAGCGCTCCCACCGGCGCACGTGTTGGGCGAGCCCGTCGCAAATCTGTGCGGCAGATTGCTGTTCAGCCATCAAGCGCAGTAGTGCGCCACATGGGATACTCAACTGATAACGCACCTTCGTTTGCACCGGCTTAAGCTTATGTTACGGATGTGGCATTGTTTTCATCGTCTAACAATGTTTAGGAATTTGCCCTGTTTTTTATTTAGCAGACCTAGTTTGTGTTAATGCCAGCTGTGTTATTACGAAAATTAGATTCGCTGAATAACGTATAAAACCTTATATTTAATCCATTATATACAAATGTACATTTTTATCGACGATGGGCTGACTTTGATTTCATCTGAAGTAATAATGAGTCGGAAGATGGTAATCCGTCTTAGCACAGAATACTCTGTGCTCTCATATGTTGACAACCGTAATACACCAATGCTGTTATGTCAGCAGATAATAAACTGGTATTAGCTAGCATAGTCGATTAGCTTTCCTTTTTTATGCTTGGGGAATATAATGCAACAGCACATATGTTGGTTCTCGTATTTCTGCCAAGTAAAGGTTGATTGCTTAATGCACAATAAAATTAGTCCGTGCAGGTGCTCTCTGAATAAGCGTTACATATCGAGTCCTGTAATAGTCAGTTTTAATACTTTAAAATATTTTAATTATGATAGTTTACACAATATTAACACTTATATCGTTTTCTTTAGAAGTGGATAAAAAAAATAAACGGTTTAATTATTCCTTGTTATAAATACTAGACGTAATTTTGCATATAAAATATATTAAAATCTTGGCAACTTTTTCGTTATACTTCTTTTTAACAAGTTACGATTTAAATTAACGTTTTAAAATCTTTTGAGTCAAGAGTCATGTTAATTGAAATTAAAAAACTATATTAAACAACTACCACCTCCAAAGAGTTTTTATATTCGTAGTATGGCTTAATAAGCGATCGATGTTGACAGATGTGCTAGCATTATCTATTTGATGAGATACTTCGCGGTGCGCGATAGTCCGCAATCCGTAGCAAGTGTAGTGCTTATTAGTGTTCAGTCAAGGCAATATCTAGTTGATACTGTCGAAATTAATTTAAAGATAAGAATAAATGAATGTATACCATACATAGTCGAATTTTCAAGAAGGATGTATAGCAGAGATCATAAGATTTTTGCCAAGGTGCAATAATTGTCTTAACAACATTCCAAAATATTGTGCGATAGCCTGTTATTATAAAATAACAACGTTTAGTAGAATAAGTGTAGCTACGTTTTTGAAAGGTACAAAACTACTAATTAGAAAGCTTTCATTCAAATATTTATCAAGATATCGTTGACGTGAAAAAAACATTTTCAAAATAAGTACACACGCATGTGAGCTAAGAAGGCATATATAAAATATGATTTCCATATTAAAAGTTCCCTCTTTTGTTTAAACACTACACAGAAAGTGTGCTGTTAAAAGTTTAGCGCGTGTGTCTATCGAAATAAAATGGCAATCTTAAATAACGACACTAATATCGGACTATTGTCTCTTGGTTCAAAAGTTAATTCAGTTGAATGTTCTTATTTATAATTCAGCAATATATGCAGCTGTTTGAAGATTATTGCCTTTTTCCATGTTTTAATTTTTAAATATTAATTATATTTATATTGATAATGTTATATAGATTTAATACTTAAGATATTACGTGTATATATTGAGAGCAGTATATGTTATAAGAGCGCATAAATTCATCGCAATAATCTGTTGGCCGGCGCACGTGCATCGCGGCAGCTGTGTGCACGTGCGCGCGAAATGATTTGTGCCCGCCAGGTAACGCTAGAATTGCGCTCCGTACGCTTCGTGCGCTCCGACACCGCTATCTTCAGTTTTTAATCTGTACTAAATATAAAAAAGAATGTGCAGGACGGTAAATGTATTTTATGCTTTTTATTTCCTTTTACTTCTTCCAACATTTGATCGATTAAAATTGAAATATTTTCGAGTAACATGTCGAGGAAATCTTAACATTTTCTTTTTAATTTGTGCAATAATTCATAAATTACTAAGTATAACAATGTGCTAGATATTAGTTACTGTTTAATGCTTCTTAATATAAAATTTCAACAATTGTCACATGCAAGCTTTTGTTTTAATTTAAAGTATTCATGAGTAACTGACAACATATTGGAGTAATATCACATATTCTTAGTACCTGTAAACAGTTAGAATTAATAAAAAAAAAATATTATTCAAACTGCATGTATTTCTTGTTAACTGAAGCATACGATAACTACTTATGGATAAAATAGTACTTAATTTGCATTAAAGCAGTGAAATAATAACGATAGAGGGAATTATTAAAACAGAAATTGGAGAGAAGTATGCAAATTACTAAAAAAAAAATAGTTGTTTTACTAATGTCTGAGTGTATTAGTAAAAATATTTTTTATAAAAGTATTATTCGTGTGCAGATGTTATGTAATAAAATTAAAAACTTTTACAATAGAAGTTTTCTAACAATTGAAAGCAATCAGCTTGGGCTTAAAAGAAGCCCGCGTGTTCATGAAGCAAAAGCAGTCAGTTATCATAAAAATAACTGGCAGCCTTTCTCTTAGGAAATGAACGGAATTCTCACGTACATGTGTACTGCAGAATTTTGGGAAATCTTCACGGAGTACCAATCTGTCAGGCAGATGGCGGCGGCCTCTTCAAAGTTTTCAGTTCCCAAAATATACCACGCAATCTTACTGATGCTCTTCCTTCCAAATAATTTTATTATTTCGTTTTTGTAAATGGGTGTAAAATGAGACATTTGTTATGTTAAATATATAAAGCTATATTTAATTCAAAATTCAAAATTTATTTTTTAAATTAAGCTATCAAGTAGCACTTTTCTACGTGAAATCTAAAGACGAAACCCTCTCTCCTCCTCTTCACTGCGTCCTGTGTGCTCTAACTAGAAATAATTCGTAAAACTCCTAATTTCTCTTAAAAAGGGACCGAACCTTTTCTGTAAATATTCTTTATATTCTTTTTATACTTAATAAAGACAATGCTATTAAATTACATTCCGAAATTAAATGAGTAGGCCTAATTTTCCCAGAGAAATATTCTAATACACGTCGAGTTGAGAAAGTTGCCGGTGGTTTAAGAAAATTTTAGAAATATTTACCTATCTGTTGTATTGTGGGTAATATTCCAAAGAAAGTAAATAGTGAAACGACTGGATTTTGACGTTACTTTCACAAGTATATTGCTGATTTCGTTAGGTTTAACATAGCATTTTAAATAAATTTATTAAATTAATATGATTATAAATATTGCGTTTTAACACTACCCCCATGATTGTTACTTGCAAACAGGTGGTGCTGCAATTAATCAAGTTCATTACCGATTTTCGATATAATTATAATTACTTTTCTGTCCATTTGTTCATATACTGAAATACATATACCGAAGGGTGGATTAATAAAAAATCTTTTTTGTTGACGAATATATTTTTTCTATATACATCAGACAATAATTGTTAACATCATTATATTATACTAGTATTAGTCTGTGATTTACAATGTTAGTATCCGTTGCCATAGAGATTATGTACAATTAAAATTACAAAAGAGTTTATATTATAAAAATTATATAATAAAACCTAAAGAGGTTATAAATAAAGACAAAGAAATAAGGTTACATAACAAAAGTCCATGCTGTGACTTCCCCACATACATATAAAATATTTTATATATATTAATAGGACAACATCCACGGGTATCAGCTAGTTTAGACATAAATCACAAGTTGACGTTGTTTTCATGAGAAATACGTTTCTCCGACGGCAACAGGTCGTTTCCTCCATAATTTTAAATATTTATTCATGGAAATGTTTCAATGCTCCAGATCACAGTGAAAAAACAATGTACGCAGGTCGTACTGGATTTTGTAGCGGTTTTTTTTAATAAGAAATAATTTTGTTCATTTGTTGTAGTAAATTCTCAATTTGTATATTGCAGGGTCGATATTATTTCTCTACATAATATTTTATAAAGAATCTACGATATTTTTTGATTATAATTATTGTTATGTATAGTAACAGATATATATGTCATTAACATCTTTTGCTATGAGGTAATTATTTTTTTGTCTATTGAGTTTTAACTAAGTTTCAGATTTTATAATAAATTGAAGAAAATTTTAAATGATTATTTATACATTTTAATAAGTAAATCAATAATTTTAATAAGCAAAGCAAAAATGAATGTTATTACTTAGAAGGATACAGGAAATAAATACTATCTATATTGTTATAGGTATGCGCAAATCGTGATGGACATTATGGAATTTCAAGCTCATATATATACCATAGATATTACCTAAGTTATCAGCTTGGTCTACGTGTGCAATACCAATGTAAGCTCCAACAGTTCAGAGCCTTCGCTGCTAAAAATAATCATATGTTATGATGTTACATCCGGCGGACGGCGGCGGTGCCAAAGCGTGGCCTGTTGGCGTACGAGTGTTATTTGCAATTTTAATTAATGACACCATACGAATGAACATTATCCTTGAATATTCCAAATTTGAATAATAAATATGTTGGCCAGTAATCAATATCCATTCAATTATTGATATTTAGTTGTCCTCTATGTTTTTTTGATTCCTTGATTTTTTGTTTAATTAAATTAATGTTAAATAACGCTCTAAACCTGATTTATTAAAACCAATAAAAAAGGAATTGACGACCTGACTACATTTATATTTGTAATAGGGAAAATTAGAATTACATAAATATTTGGAAACTAAAATAAAATGAAAAAACACATAAAAAAGACACTATAATTTCGTAATGTTACTTCGATTGAAACACTCGTGGGATGACTCCTAAGCATGTGCACGTCATGTGCATGGGATACAATGCTGGCATTCAGCTGGCCCGGTGGCGACAGGGGCGTCCCTGTTGCCACCATCCCACGTGCTCGGCAGATTTGATGGCAACATGTGCGCACATACGCGGTTTACGCGAAGAAGCCGTTCGATAAGACACAAGTTTGCTTCATTTAAGGCGGCTACTGATACTGCTAATTTATTTCACTAACGAACGTCTACAGGTGTAAATATATATTCACTATAAAATAAAACATTCATATGTATATATTACATCAAGAGAATCTTTAAAATGCTGCCTCGACTATATTAAAACGATGATTATTGTTTCCGTACAATTAGTGTTTATTTTAACCATTTAATTATAAAGTTTGTTTCAAAATTATGTAATATATTATGTACAGAAGGTAATTAACAATGTAACTTATATCATTGTACAATGTATAAATGAGGTACGAGTACTGATTTATCAATCATCAATTTTTCTAAGCTTGTTAAGATTTCATTTAGTAACTGTTGTATAGTAACTATAAGCTTGTCTTGACACGAACCAAGTAGGCTCGCAATTGCTATTAACTTCTAATATACAATTACATAATTTGTTCCAATCTGACCATCTCTGTCACGTCACAGTCGGAGTAACGAGCTCCAAATTTCTGATAGAGCACGCGCGTAGTGTGCGGCGAGACAATAGAAGGGCGGGCTGAGATGAACCGATACGCTCCCCAAGGATTCAACTTATGCTGACGTGGATATATCCTTTGCAATCCATTCTTATTCGTTTTTCTACCAAATAGATTTTGGAAAATAGAAGTCATCGCCACAATTTGTTTTTGCATATTTAATTTTACTATATTCTAAAAAATAAAGTTAAAATGGGTGAAATTCCTAAATAATAAAAAAATATTTATATATATCACTTAAATAAATGTGTTATTAGGTTTCATTATAAGAGTACTGTTCAACAAATTAACGACTTTATACATTTAAGTTATTCGTAAAGCTCCAGACGTAGATAATTTGAGATAATTTTGACGGTCTCCGTGGCGCTGTGGTTCAGCCGCCGGATTTATAACGCGGAGGCCCCGGGTTCGATTACCGCGCGACAGGAGATTACTACTACTACAATCGATAAATGATGGATGGTGAATTTTCAAACCCGCCTGGCTAGCCCGCCAATCTGCCGCCATAACAGCATTGCTATGTTCCGGCAGTCATATCAATGTGTGAGAGCCATACGTATTCTGGGCGAACTCGCTTCACCAGCTACGGGACTCATAGTCACTTAACAACAGGTGCGATCGAAGCCAAGTGTTAGTTCATAACAGATAAAAAAAGAAATCATCAAAATCAATATTAAATGACAGATTTTTCGATCACGCTGTATGCGTGCACTCAAATGCAGAGGTAGTTTGATTTGAAATTTCAAATTGCGTTTTGTCAAGGATCGGGTACGCGTATGCCGGTGACATTCGTCGAGCGGGTGACGCAACTACGCATGCCAAATGAGCAACACATCCTATTGTTGTGGACGTATGCAAAACTGGCACGTGCTTCCGGGACTAAGGTTTCGTGTGCACGAAATGTTTCGGTCGAAGCATATTCATTTATTCACACATTGGTTGCACACACGGTGTGCAAACTTATATCGTTGCTGATTTTTATTAGATGAGAGCAATTATCAATAACTTTGTCTCATTTTTTAAGTAAACAAATAATACTAATTTGATAAAAATTACGATTGTTACGAAAAGAAAGTTTTTAGAACGAATTCGTAAAAATTCAGTCTCGAGTGGGTTAATTAGTATTGGATTAATACTTGTATCAATTTCAAATGACATTAAATGCCTATAAAGTCGAAGGTAAGTAACAGTACTAGTCTAAAATTCTCGTCTCTAATGTGTATGGTTACTGGAAAACAAGAAAGTTGTTATGATGGTTCATTGGCAATATATGCGACTACCACAATCAATACGATTTAGTCAATCTCTACCACCATCCAATCTTGAATTGAACTCGCTGCCTTCGCGTAAGGTACGGGGACAAATACATCACAAATCGCAGCGATCATTTTTCACTACAATTATACATAGCAAAAAGAAATTGCGGTTGTACGTATTTAGAGGCATCTATCTTGACTACATAAATATTAATTTTTTTTTAAGCCTTGGCCGCATCACTATATCATAAAATCTATTATTAAGCTATTTGTATTATCAAGATCATTATAACACACCATTGCATTGAAATAAAGTATTATTTTTTATTCATTTAAAAAAGTATTACATAAGCATTAATAATGTACGTACATAAGAGAAATGCAAAGTAAGCACTAAGCTGTAACGTTGGAAGGATATTGAACCGTGCGTCAGGCTATGCATTTATTTTTGTACTGTTTTACTATTTTGAAACACATTTTTATCACCGAGAACAACACGTGTGGACGTGTCCGTCTGAAAAGTGTCATGTCGCGGTGGCTGGAGGCCGTAAATAGTTGCTCTGGTTACTGTTAGGGAAGCTGACAGTGCCCGATGCCTGTTGCGCAAACTCGATGGCAGTCTGCTCATGTTCATTGTAAATATTAAAAAAAAATAGTTGAACACTGGAGACGTATTTATTCTATCCATATTATTATGATTACTTTTTGTTCTCTGATTTTCTATTTCATCATAATACTTCCGTAAATTCTTTTAATAAAAAGATTCATCCATTTAAAATGGTGGGGCATGTTGAAATAATGTCAACGTAAAACATCTTGAAAATAATGTAAATGCTAAGAATTAGTATAATTTGTTAGACAACGTAATGTTAGTAGTAACGGTACCATCATACAAGCCGAAAAACCCGACTTATCCTATTTGAGTACGCTACAGAATGGTAGTACTCGTTTTAACTTCCTCCACGTCACGGGGGTTACTGCTTGTCTCATAACAGGGAGATTTTGGGTACGGTGTGTTCCTTTTTCCTGTATTTAGACATTGAGCGAAAGGAAAAATGAAAGTGTTTAGCTTGACTTAGTGTAGCCAATCCAGCTCCTGCCAGAAGCGCAGAAGTCTCGTGGGATGTTCAGTCTTTGGAGATCCAAGGATCTGTGCCTTGTAGTTTTTACTTACTCCCAAGCAGTCCAGCATTACAGGGACGGCGGTTGCCTGTGCTTCTAGACACCCCCTGAAATGAGGAATATCAGTCGCATGGGTTATGAATAGATGTTTGTTTAATGGCAGTGTCCCGTGATACTACTAACGACATTTCGTTAATATGTTTTAAGCAAAGATGTGTACATGTTAGGGTGTATGATCTCTTCGGGATCACCCCTTTGCACTATTTTCAGCTAATATTGTTTGCCCAACGTGTGGTATGTCGGGTGTGGGTGAATTTCCGAACCCACTTTCTGAGATGGGTGAAAGAAAAAGCAAGACAGGGCTTACCGTAGCTTCACCTGAGCCCCTTCTTTGGGTGCGATTCAGGAGCTATATGCATATTACAGTCAGAATTGTGGAAAGCTTTTATATAACCCGCCAGGCTAGCTTTCACCCTAAATGGCAATATCCCCCTATAACAGCAGTGGTATTCCAAAAGTCATATATATATATATGAGCCAAGGCATTCTGGGTGAGCTCGCTTAACTGTCATCATTATCACTAAACAGTAATGTACATATTAGTTACGAAGGGTTCAATATATTTTCAGATAAAGAACCCAATAAAGTATATTAATAATAAAACCTATTGCTCATAAATAAAAAAAAAGTTATATTACACATGTCTATTAATTTAAAGAACATATACAAATACACATAATACGTTCCCTTCCACGTGGGGCGTATACTCCCCACCCTGAAATTACTCATGAAAAAGTTTTGACCATGTTATATAAAATAATTACTTTAAACTTAAAATAATTAAATACAACTTTAATCCGGAACAAAATTTATTTTAATTGTTAATTGCCGAATAAAGGATTGTCAAATTGTATTCTGTATGTGCCTCATTAGACCGCAAGGGAAAATATTCAATAAACGTTCTGGCAGGAAACGTGTTAACTGTATTACTTTGTATTTAAATAGTGAAATTCGATATATTTTATATTAATTTGTGAAAAAAAAAAATTTGCTTTGACGTATATAGTGATACTTTAAAAAAAGTTACACTACGTAGATGAGTTCAACCTTCAGGTTAAATCAATGTGTCTTTTTTTAATATCGTTTATGGGGTAATACTTTGCCTCGCACTTCACATAATGTTAACTGACCCATAAGGCCGTAAATAAAGGCGTGATGATCGCTTGTTAGTCCAGAATACATCTGACTCTCACATGTCACTACCGGAACACAGCAATATTATGGTGGCAGATTTACATTTAGAGTGATAGGTAGCCAGGCGGATTTGAAAAACCCTACCCACCATCCAGACTCTACTACTTCTGTGGCCTGGGAAACGAAAGCGGGATCTACATATACGAAGTTTTCAAAAATATTTATGTAAAGTTTTTAAACACTAAATATAATAACTTTGAACTTAAAAACTGAACCCTGTGAACTATTTCGTAAACCGTCGACATGTTTCGATTGAAACAGAATTAAATTCAGAATTAGTAATGGTGAAGGCGCGCGGCTTGAGCTTGTTTTGACAGCGGCACGGTTGGCCAGTGGAATGAATTTGCAAGTTGATAAAGTACGCGGCTCGCGTGGCCCCCACCCTTCGACCTTAGTCCGCTGCCGTTTATCGGCACGCAATCAAACTATCGGAACTTCGAGAGTGTAAAAGGACCGTGTCATGTTAATTTTTTAGAGGAAAATACGAGATGTGCAAGGATTTGTGATGTTACAATGAATATCACGTAACAATGAAGCGCTAGTTGGAATGCTTAAAAGACCCTCATTGATCCCTCATTGCTTCGAGACAGAAAATGTCTCGTTCTTTTCTTTTTGACCATTGCAAATGTTTTTCTTAAATTTTGTCGACTGTCTATTTTTAAAATTCTCTCCTAAGTACTCTAGTATAATTTTGTTGCCATGAGTGAATTTTGCATACCAACGCAGCTTACGCATTTCTGTACTTCATATATAAGGTGACATTTATTGGTTGCCCAAAATTCTGATCCATATAGAATTGCTGGTGTATTTTTACACAAATACTGTTTTATAAAAATGTCTAATAATTTATAGAGGCGTTTTCTTGACGCACAAAGGGTAAGATTTGCGATTATGTTATCCTTGTCAACGGTTGTTCCTTGAAATAGTTGATTTGGTATCGCTGTTAAGTTCAAGAACTTAAAATCAGATAGTGTAAAATAGTTACTACATAATAAATCCAAATTAAACTAATAAAAAAACCCTTTTCTCGTCGTGGGTCTGCAAGAAATTGTTGTTAGGTCGTGCGTCGACGTTGAGGAGTCGTGATAGCCGGAACTCGTGACGTCCTCCCGCCGACGGCGGCGGCCCGTCGTGACCGACGCACGTGTACGCTGGCCCGCGTCGCGCCCGTCCACTCCGCTCAATCGCTCCGGAATTAAAATGTCAGCTCGCTTGACTTACAAAATCACATGAGATACTAAGCGCGCAAATGAGATCAACGATTCACGCGGAAAGCTAATTTGACTTGTCTTTTATTTTTTGTACGTTATTGGTTATTGACCGCTTCCATGGCGCTCTTACATTCTTCTCGTTTACCTCTTGCCTTGTAACACGGAAGTCCCTCGTTTGATGCTTGAGCCGCCTGGTTAGTTACCAGCCTCAATGTCAATATGTGCCTATAACAGAGTTACTGTGTTGCTGCAGTCACACGTGTTAGATCCATAAGTATTCTGGACGATAACATTCACATATCTATGGTATCATTGTTATAAGATGAGCTATAATTATGGTTTAGTTTTAGCCTATAATCCATAAAAACCATTTCGTATATCTAGTTCAACTTTACTAAAATTGCGACCGGGTGGCTATATGCGGCCCGCTGTTCTTTTGCTAATAGCTCATTTTCTACGTATCTATCTATAATACGGGTTTGTGGTTCTCTACAAAAAAATTTGAATGTCGCTGGCCCAGTCGCTTATTGCTCTGATTTATTCTGTTGTGGTCTCTTAATAATCATTTTGTTAGAGTCAGTAGGCGGAATTACGCTAGAGTCTATTAAAGTCATGGCAACAAATTATAAAAAAAAATATCAAATAATTAACGTAAGTCTCATAAGATCTTGGTTAGTACTAAAATCACAAGAATATATGGTATATTCTTGTGATTACACTATAATAAAGAATGTAAAATTATAAAGAAATCTCTGCAAAGAAACCTTTCATTACGCACTGGCAGTAAATACTGACGAACAGCCATATAAAAACATAGAAACGTCTACAGGGTATAAAACAATTGAAGTTACATTGTTTGTTCATAATCATAAAAGAACCATAGTTTAAAAATATATGCGTCTCGGACAATAAATATAAGAGGCGCTTGAGTGATAATGACTAGCGATATAGTCTGTATTTTATTCTGCTAGTCTAGGAAAAATTTATTAACCTATCATTAGTGATTTGGAATAGTATATAAATTAGCGACCATTTACAGTAATCTTTTAGCAAAAACTATTTTTATGCAAGTTTTATCAAAAGGCAAACTCTAACTCTTATTTTAATAGGAAGACACATTATAACTTTTTTTTTACCTTATCAACTGAAAAATGATGCCTGTTTTTAATAGATATAATTGAAAAGGTTGTATTAATAACACGAAGAGTAAAATCTTTTCAATTAATTTTTCAGACCGTGATAGGTTTTTCTTCGGTAAATATGGGTTATAATATCCTTTATAATGATGAGCGAAAAAGTGCTATCGGTTTGAAAATAAATAATTTGTTCCTTGAATTGACTTTTGTGACGGATTTAAAATAATAGCCGTAACGTTTGAAACAAAAAATTCCTGACTATCACAGAGAATTACCGAGTTAATCATATCGCCCATGTTTTCGATCGTAAAAACTCATATAGCAAGATGTTCTGTCATACAAAACATAATTTATGAAGCGGTTTTAGAATACATGTACACTATGTTATAGCATGCGACTTCTAAAATGGAAAAGCTGTAATTTTCAGCTTTATTTCTTTATGAATAAGATATGTATTGCAAATAATAAGCTATAGGTTAGCTTTAGTAATACTTACTCGTCTTGGGTAAGTTTGATGGTTATTTTACAACCGAGTTCTAATTACGAGGTTTCCTCTCACTCGGATACTAGGACAGGCCGATTGTTAGTTGCCACATTAAAATTTCTGCTTATAAAAAGTTTACGACTGTACCTTAAGTAACCCTTTGTTTTTCGAATTTGCTTCGCACTGTGGTTTGTTTGAGGTCACAAGAATATATTGTAAAGGTTCTTAAATGGTTCTTGTTAGTTACAAGAGTAGTAATGGTATTTTTTCTTAACCTTGTAGATTATAGATATAGGTTAGAAAAATATTAAAAAGATATATGAATGCCTTTGGAAAAATTGCAAACATTAAGTGTCTCTTTTATCACAAGACTAGGTGTTTATTTTCTACGTGTTATATTTAAAACAGTGTTCGCAAAATTTATACATTTAGTAGAATCTTATTTATTTTTTTGCTCGAAATGAAATGAAGCATGCTTTAGTTGAATCTGAAAAAGGACTACGGTCTCAGAATATAATTATGAAATTTAAAAAAAAATTAAAATGTAAATGTAATTACTACGCACCTGCATCTCAAAGTTGCATCCATTTGCCTAAAACACGCTGCGTAATAACAATTTTACAGCTAGTTTTTACAATTTAATTTCTATTATATATTTTCATTTACTATAGTCTACCCACGAAGGCATGAACCGCAGACGAAAGCCGTTTAAATTTCAATATACTTTGTCGTAAATATTAAATTTTACGCGGCAATAATCCCGACAGATGTCAAACAAATTGTTGACAACTCAAAATGTGTCAAAGCCACTTAATGCTTGGGAGTTTTTATTACTTCTTTAAAAACGAACATGTTTACAATACTTTTGTTGTAGAAAGTGTTAGGGTTTTTGAATCATTGTGATATCGGAAAATTTTAGACGGAATTATTATTAGTTAGTTATTACGAATTCATTATTGCAAAATATTGAGATATTTATTGATAATAAATTCAACATTAAGGCATTTTCAATTGCGTCAGGCCTATTAAGTTTAACTACCCAGAGATTTATGACAAATAATAATTTTGCTTTGAAAAATCATAAACAAGAAAATGCAATGAAACTCGTTCCCTTTGGTTTTCAAACCTTACAATTTTGATTTTGCAATTTTCTATAAACTATTGATACAAGCATTACTTCGCGGAAATCTATGACTGAATAATTTTTCTCTAGACACTATATTTCTAACAACTTATTCTTCACGCTGAAAATTATTAATAACGCAGATATTAACCTATGCTGTAGAGAATTGACATAATGAAAACTATTAAGAAAAATATCAATGGAAATAAGCGCATTGAAGTTGCGTAATGACGTGAAGATTTTTACTGCCTGTATTTCATGCGATATTTACAAACTAATACACTGTTCATGGAATCTAAGTTATAATCTCTCCAGAGTTTAGTACATCCAAAGAACAAAATTCAAATTTACTTATTTATTAAATAGTATTAGGGTTAATTTATAAAATAAAACATATTGAACAATTTACTTGTTTTGCAATCAATAGACTTATAAGTATCTTAGATTCTAATACGATAGAAAAAACAGAACATGAACAATATCGCTATCGAGACATTAATTTTGTTTGTATTACAGTTGTATGTATATTAAAGATATATAGAACATTAGTTCCGGGTGCGGCCGTCCTCAGTTGTTGACCGAGATTTGCGACGGTCATTGTCGTTAACGGCAAGGCCACAAGCCGACGGGCTGTGGCTAAATATGTAATGTTAGTGATTTTCAATCTCTAAGCACAAATACGTCAAAATGTGTATTGAATTATCAATATGGACAATATAATTTCAGATATATTTACAATTTTGATTAAGACCATTTAGAGCAGTGTTTCTTAACCTATTTGGTCTACGTTCCACTTTTGAGTAAAAAATGTTTCTATGTCCCCCTACACCCTTGCAATTTTTTCCAATGCCCCCAAAAACAAATGAAAACCAAAAATGTATTGAATTATATTAGCTATTTTTACAATTGCTGATTGCCCCTTCTAAATGACAGAATTGCTCCCCTCCAGAAGGGCCTACGCCCCACCTTGGAAAATACTGATTTAGAGTATTTTATCAGGATTACTAGTTCCCGGTTTTTACAAGTTTTAAATATAATGAAATATTTTTAAAAGAAATCATGCCAATAAATTTATTTTAGAAAACATAAATCTTCTTTAATAGCATTCTGTGTCTTCATTTTAAAGGTAAATTCTTTTTTTAATTTAATTTATTCGGAAAAGTTTAAACTAATAAAATATAACCGAGAAACCAATTTTAGGTATTAATATTTTACAACAAGTAACTAATCTTATTTGTAATTTGTGTTATTTAAAAATAAATAAGGGTTACAAAAGTGAATAACAGCATCCAATCAGTTCTCGTGTTAAAACCTATTTTTATATAATAATTCCGGGTTATAACTAGACGGCTATAAAACAGTTACTTGACAAGGTCGCTCTTCATAGCTTTTAAAATCATTTAAACGTTTTATTTTTATTCAGTGGACGAGATTAATGCGAGAATTTTAATTGTGTATATATATGCGAACACAATTAATGTAATAAAATATTTTAAAACCTCGTTCAAAATGTTATAATAGCTCCTGTTCAAATTTCATGAACGATTTTATTATTTTTAATTATTTCAGTACTATAACCACCTTATGTGTTTACATACGGAGTGTAATTTTATTTTGTACAGTCACGTATTTATTGCACGTTTTAACTTTTAAATATCAAATCAATAAATAATTATATTACACTTACTCATCCCCAGCCTTGAGCGACCTATGATTTAGAGTGTAATATCACTTACTAATAAAGATCACTAAATATTTCTTGGAATATTTGCAAATACTTAAGCGAAGCTTAGGTTCCTTTACACGTATGTTTCGGAGTTTGTCAAATAAATCTTGTTGTCCGGCACATTTTTTACGACAATCGGATTGTAAAATGCTTGTTAAGTTACCGGCTGCCTGATGAACGATAACAAGGCAACGTCTTGTTACACCGAACTGTTCTGAGCTCGTATCTCTGACGTCATCTCGCGGTATGCGGTTTGACATTTGCCCATTTGACTCCGACGCCATGGCGCGCCAGCGCTTTGCTTTACTGAATGCTAAACAGTGAGCGATAAAAATTATTTGAAATTTTTTTTTTTACCAATATCATTATTCAGGAATTACTTAAGGATCGACATCAATCATATTAATTTGTGGCAATGTTTTCAGCATTCTCCGTCATTGCTAATAGGCTTCTTGTTATTAAATTTAATGCCATTTGGCATTAAGTTTGCCTTATATACAAGATTTTGTGCATCAAAGCTATTAAATAAAATAAATTACATTTATTTTATTAATTTAGTTTTTTTACTATTTTTATTTTATTTACAAGTTTAACAAGTTACCTCAAGTATCTAGTGTGCGAACAGGATCATTAAATCAGTGAGAATCACTTGTTCTGTATAGATTAATATTGTTCTTAAACCTGCTATCGCGTTTGTTTTCGTTTGTACATTAATGTGTTAATAAAGCGACTGTTGCATACACGTGCAGTCATTCCAGTAAACAATTTGTTTAATAGTCGTGCCGCCACGATACACATTACAACTGCGTCTCCGGTTTGAATAATGATTCTCTAATTCCTAGTGTTATCGTTGGGCATTTTTTTCAACTATAATATGCTAAGGTCTAAAAACTTTCAAATATATTATTGACATTATTTTATTGTTTAATTATTGCTCATTTAACGGTAAACTCGCGTCTTTTTCCTAGATTTTTTTTTCATAAAAACGAAATAATTTAAACTCCGAAAAAAAAACATTCTTTACTAGCAATCGTATGGGGAAGTAAAAGTCTGTTGTTTATGACTTTGTTATTGTCGCTTACTTTTAAATATTTAAGACCGTTTCAGATTTCATTACCAATTTAAATGATAATTAAACACTGTTATGTACAAATACGTAAAATAAATAATCATTAATCTCTATTGAGTTGACGAGTGTTAATACAAATGCAGTGACGCAACGTCTTTCATATGCGTGATAAAAAAAAAATATAATGTAATAATATTCGTTAAAACTGGACACGGATAATGGTAAAATACCGCTTCGCAAGTCGCATTCTGTATCATATTTCAAATGTGGACGTCGAAGAAAAACGAGGCAACTGGCACAAGTAGCGGTGGTACGGAGCGACCGTTCTTGCACAACCAAAGCTCACAAGACATTTTTTTTATTGCGATTTCATTTAAGCCTAGGAACACAATGTAGCAATATCACAAAATAATTGTATTTGGGAATTATATATTCGAAGTGACTTTTTTTAGATTGTCTTCAAAGCGAAGTGGTTTACCCGCTTGCCCTGTAAAGCGGAGTTTCCGGATTCGATTCCCTGGTTACAGGAATAGTAGTCTGGTGGTAGGGTTTTTTCTTCATGGCACCAACCCCAACGTCAATCTGCCGCCATAATAGCTTTGCTATGTTCCAGCCCGCATACAAGTGAGATTCTGGAGTATTCTGCTCGAACATACTTCACCATCTACGGCCTCTTTGTCACTTAACATCAGGTGATGTCGATTTTAAGTGTCTGCCCATTTCCGATAAAAAACATATATTTGAAACAATGCGGACAATTTCGAACTGGTTTTTAAAATCAGGATTATTTTAATACAAAACTTTCATTGTCTTATTACAATAGGTATGCTCATACATGGATAGTGAGTATAAATCATTGATCTTTGCTTGGAATGGTTTAATGAATAATTTCCCTTTATTGACTTCCTAACTTATCGAAGTGAAAAGGTTTTCAGATAGAATTATAAATGCGTACGAAACATTTTTTGGCGACGATAAACAACAAGAAATAGTAGTAAGGTTTCACATACAGACATAGACAAAAGGTATATTAAATTAAAGACACAAATCAGTTGTTTTTATCAGAGAAATCATAAAAAAACTTCTTCATCATTCTTCTAGTCTTCGTAAATGTTACATTACTTTGATTTTCCGAACACTACCGTATTCTTTTTCTATTAACACTTAATACTTTTACTTCCATTTTGCCTAATTTTAATTCATACTTGCATAAAGTTTGCTACATTGTCCCATGATTGCCAATATTAGCTGTTATCGGTATATGTACGTATTAGTGCGATGCGATATTCGTTTCCGCAAATAGGTACACAGCTGCGCAATTGTTTTGGCGCCGCAGTATGAGAACTTGACCCGCTTACTGTACTCTCTATATCATCGGTAATGATGCGTTCTGAACGCATCAGCAATTGTCGTGGCATTGGTCTCACGTTAATTATTATTCTTAATGCAGAACACGCATAGTGCGTATGTATAGTTTTTTTTTATTTGACAGCACCTTGATGTACCAGCGGAATGAAAGTATTTTTTTATCTGATGAAAACATAATAAGTAGAAACAGTGTGTAAATTAAATATTTTTTAAACTCTTTCTGTAATGTACCATATAATTGATATAGATATCAAAACACACCTTGAACAAAACATACTTGAAGAACTTTGATGATATTTGTAATTATAATAGCCGATTACACTTTTTAATATTAAAGATTATTTTAACAGGAGAGAAAATATTTCATTCCTTCAGGATAGATTTAATTTTATGTTAGTCTTATTATCCACAGTACCAAAGTTGTGATCATTTTTTTTAAATAATAATAATTGCTTATATTAGTAAACAGTTATAAGGAAATGCCTGTGATTACTATCAAAAGGTAGCATTAGAACCACTTCTTTGTATTAACTCAGGATCAGGAACATATAAATGGGACATTGTTAGTTATGTAAATGTATGTAAATCCAGCTGCTGGTCGCTGTAGTCGCGGCTGGGTGACACTAAATAGTTGAATAAAGCCTTCACCGTTTATCGATACACATGCGCTTTACAGCGCTCGTTGCGTTTCCATGAGCTATTCACGTGGAATAAGAAAGATTTATCTAATAAAGTACCATTGCAATGCAATATTAATCACCATACTTCCATATACTTTAAAATAGTCCTATCGCAATTTTTTGGTTAAAACATTTAACTTTACAGTTGATAAGTTTTGTTAAGGTATATTAATAATTTTCTGGTAATTACATATTTTTTCTTTTTATTACGATCCGGAATTTGTGTTTTTCGATTAAAGAATGTTGAATCCTTATTTCAACTATATTTTAAGTGATGATTATATTAAATAACTTGGTAACATAAACATCCGCAAGTCGTTAATGAAAAAATAAATAAATTAAAAGTGGAATAATTCCGTCAGATATGCTTTCTATTAAAAAATAGTAAAGACGACATACAGAAACCGAAAAAAAAAACATTTGTTCAGTTGAATTCTATTTACACACCGTCAGATAAATTTCATTTTTATTTGGTACAAAGTTGAAAGTTCTCTATCAGAATTGGACAACTCTGCAAAAAGTTTACTGATTCAATAAAAAAAAATTAGCATCGAATTGTGAAGCTCTTCCTCCCCTTCGAGTAATTAATGTCATATTTCCATTGTGATATAAAGAATTACCATGACATATGTCGTATATAATATTTTACCTGGGCTCAGGTTGAAAGTAAACCAGGAATCGTTTTACATTCTGTGTACTGCGTGTGCGATGGCGGCGCGGCAGCGCGGCGGCGCGGCTGTGCGCCGGCGCCGCGCGATTTGACCCGCGACATCGGACCAGTAACGTGACACTTGTAACACTTACATAGCGCAATGCACACCACAATACGTTTCTTAACTTTATGACAATCGACCGTTCAGATCACGTTACTTGTTAGAACGACTCGTACTGGGAAATGATTGGACGAATTGCATAGTAGTATATAGATTTATGTTATGTAAATTGCGCTCTTATGATCTCAAAGATCATTGTTTTACGTGGGTCTTACTTGCATGAACCATTGCTTATTTTAAAATACATTTTAAGTGTTTAGAGATAGACAACCATGTGAATTTTATTATAGTATCACTTTTAAACAACAGTTGGCTCCTAAGTACTTAAATTACTAAAACTATAAGTACTAAAAAAATTCATGGAATGTGAAAAAATGTACGAAAATTTTAAATATTACTTCTTACTTTCCTGCAATAAAATTTTGTTGCACTAATTATACATGCGAATATTGATAATGACTAAATGAATAAACTGAATTGTATTTTTCATTTGAAAAAAGAAATCTTATTGGAAGGAACGCTCTACTAGAAACAAAAACTAATTCAGTTTAAAAGACAAGAATTTAATTAATTTGTATAAAGGTTAAATGAATTTATGATTACATAGCTTTAGCCTCTGTACTAATATTTCTATTTTTTAAAGATAACTGATTACTTATGAATAAAATATAGAAATATATATAAATATACCCAATATAGAAAGAAGACACGTGTCTTTAAAATTGTTCTTAAAACATTGTTTTTTGTATCCGGTTGATGATTTACTATTAAGATATTCTTAGACTTTATTTAAAACGATTAACACATTATTATATAGCAATTATAACCAAAAGACGGCCACTTGAGCATGCTTAGTTATTTCAGATTAAATTTATGCGTTTAAAAATATAGAACAATAATTCGATATCTTTAGTCGATAACTATCCGTCGCACGATTCGTTGTCGCGGCGACGACGTAGCTGACCCGCGATAACCCCCGCGGCGCCAGCGTCTTCGTCTGTACCGACGCAACTCCATTCATCTCTTTATTGCAATATAACAGCTGTTTGTGTCGCAGTGCGATTAACACTAATTGGTCACTTTATCTCTTTCGCCCCTTGTAAATGTTTATACACGTTTCAATATACTTTGTACATTAAATTAAAAACAATTGGGATTTATTCATATATATTTTAAACGACAAAGCATCGAGACGCGACTGTCTATACCAATGATGTACTATTTAGGATATTATGCAACTCGAAATTGCGCTTTTAGACGTGACATTGTGTTTCGTTCGCTATAGATTTGCGACTAATGTACACAATAAATTGTAGTGGGTATATTTACCCCTAAGCAGAGATCTAATATTAATCACAAACTAATACCGCATTAAAGAAGTTTAAAATTTAGTAATGTAAAAGTTTCAAAAGGCATTTTCACATTTAATCTTTCCCAACTACTACTTCTCCAATAAAAAAATCCGTTACGAGAATGACTTTTTATGCACAAAGTACGTTTAAGAATGTTATTGCGAAAACATATAACGTAGGTAGTAAATCAAGGGCACAAATAAAAAAGAGCTAATCAGATTTCGGCAAACAATAAGCGTTTCGATTAGTTATAGAATAGTAACCCTACACTTGAGTACAGGCCGGGTCCGTGGAACCTAACAAAGGCTTTTGTTTCCACACGGCCCGGACTCGCTTTTTAGTTTATTTATTTTACTCTTATTGCATTCCCAAAGTGCTGACCAAGTCAACGTAGACTTTGAGAACTGGTTCTTTTGCCTTAACGTGCCTTAATAAGTATAATTAAGTATGCATAAAAACTTGTGAACGTGTCAGCCGCGCGGCTTGAATTAACAAATTTCCGTTTTAAAATTAATTTCATTTAATATTCCTTATTTATTTTTTCGAATATAAAGTACTTTAATAGCATATTATTGTATAAATTTTAAAAACCAATTATATATTCATGAAGTTTTTCATATTTTTGTTACATGTTATTAATAATTCACATGAAATCAGTTTACCGGCAGTCTCGTTGAAAATGTGAAAAACACTAAAATATTTATTTACTAGATCATATATTACAGAAATTGCTTGAAAACTCTTTGAATACAGGTAGTTCATATATCATATATACCATACTAATTAAACCGAGGCTGGAACTTTTCGAGTTTTTAAAGCATACCACCGAAATAGGTAAGTAAAATAAAATTCATTACAAAATATATTTTTTAATTTCATCTTTTCTGAATTTAAATTAGTTTACACTGTTTACATTTATCAAGCACAACAAAAAATTATAGTCACACAGGAGATAATAAAATATGTCGTAAATAGTTTGCATTGCCTCTTACGGAAGCGAGGTCGGAAAGCTTCACTGTCAAAGATGTTTGTATCATCGGCGGTGATACTATGCAACCCAATAGAAGGCGATACCTGCCAAAATACATAGACACATATTTGTCGGTACGCCTACAGATTCTATGAATTTTAATTACGGAAATAATATGAAGAACAACAGTTCTTGGTCTTGTAATAGGGTTTATTACCAAAAGAATACTAAATAAACTTGAATGTAAATGTTATATAATTATCCATTTTATTTTTTACTACCCCAAGACGTTGAAACCTATTTTATATTTATTAATGTCATGATCTATTTGTACAGAAATATAGAGACATTATAAGTTGTTTTATAAAATTAAACATTATTTTTTTATCGTTATTCTACTGTAGGCGGCCAACTCAATGATGAGCATGGATTTCTGCTACTAAAGAGTTACATAATATGAGACTGTCTTCCGTGTAGTTATTACATATCTTGCTAACGATAAGCGACAATTACACAATAATTGCTGCTTGTTATGTGATTAATTTGTTGATAACATATAAGAGTTGATTGAGCTATTGCAAGTAGTTCTTTCAACAGTGTCACAAAGAGAGAACTTTACGATAAAGAAGCGACTACTAAACGATCAACTACGTAATAAGATTATTTTAAAACAGCACTAGTTATTTAAGAGCAATTATTTTTCAATTTTCACTATCTCTAGTCGTTTGGAGGATACATAATAATCGCGCTTATCTTAATGTATTTACCAAGCAAACAAGACTTAACTTATTATTTCTCAATACATAAAACACTTTATTGCTAAGGCGAATCCTGAGTTATTACTGAAGGTAAAATGTGATATCAGTAGAACTCTCAGCTCATGTTTCCGCTTTTAATTGTAAAATCATCTGTACCCGTTATATAAATGTGCTGAAGTAACAATACTTGAATTAAATTTATCTTGCGACCGTATTTGATTTACAGTGTTAAATTTCATTACCAAGCGTTTCTGTACAATTTGTTGACGTGAACGCTTAAGTGTCAGTGTTAGTTCACTGGCTGGTGTGATCGATATCGCATTGTTTTTTTGTACCGAAGACATTCTCTTGAATCAGTGCAATGGAAGAAACTTCGGGTAAGAGTCAAGCGTTCAATGAAAAATTCTCTGTAGCGGATGACATAGTGGTGGTGGTGACAATTTTAGTGTTACTGGCGATTGGATGGTACTTGTTGAAGAGGTTGCAGCAACGTTACGTGATGTTCATTCGGCGGGAAATTAAGCGAGAAGTCGAAGCAGTCCTCTTCGAAGAAACAGTTATATCACAGACAAACTAACTGTATTTTATTTTTTTATTCATATAAATGTTTCTAATTAAACCAGAATTTCAATTATTTTTAATCCTTGTATACGATCATTTTTTGGCCTTTTATTGGTTGTGTAATTATTCAATATCGTCCATTTCGGAGAATAGCCGGTACAGAGTGACAACCCCAAATTTTCAAAATTCGTTTTTGGGTATACCGTGGAAATAATAAAATATTGACAGGAATTAAGTAAAAAGCTAATTAATAAATTGGACCATTGTTGTAATTACAAACAGATGTAATTTACCTAAAGCATTCAGGTATTAGACAAAAGATGTCGATGATAGCTGTGATAAAGTATAATATCCAGTTGCCTATTAATGCAGTCCGGAAGACGATATTCACCATAATATAAGCTGCGCCTCACCGATAGCGCTGTAGCCGCAGCTTTACACAGCAAACTTCCTTTCTATGTGTTGCAATCGCATATCGGTTGCAATGTCCGCCACAATAGGTCCGTTTCTTGCACGGTTGCTTCACAACGAAATGCGATTTTAATGATTAGTATCGAGTACAATAAACAAACAACATTAAAGCGGTGAATGTTCGTCGAGCGAAACGTCAATGGTTTGCTACGAAGCGTAATAGCAGTAATTTTTATAGTAATGATATTTTTCTTATGCATCTTTAATAGGCCTTATACTAATTTTTTTTTTATAAAACAACGAAACAAATAAGACATTCAGTTAATGGTAGCAATGTATAACATGTCATAGAAATATTATGCCGCATTAAAATATATTTTTTTACATCGAAGTAAGATTTTCCGAAACGATGTTATTTATTTGTAAAAGCGAAACGAATTTTTAGTAATCATAAAGATGAATCAAGTAATGCGAAGACTGCATAGTCTTTGAAAGTTTTAGAAATCAAAATTGTCTCTAATAAAAAAAAAAGAATCGGTCCTTAGTTTTAAAGTTCTTTTAATATGTTATCATTAATGCTCCTCTGATTGTTTCCATATTTGTTTTCAATGCATTGTTAATACTAATGAATTTGTGATTATTACACAAACAATCTTTGATAATCCACCAAATTACGACAACAATCTGCTACCGGATAGGTTTTGTTTATGGGGTAAAATATTACTTCACAATCTGATTCCGCGAGCATTAGCTCGACGAAGCCGTAAAATTTAAAAAAGCTTTGCACCATCAGTGGTACTAACAGCGAACGACAACATTATTTATGGAAACATGCTTCGGATATTTGGATTTATAGTAATGTATTATGAAATTGAATACTGGTGCAGGCAATTCACCTGTTACTAAATGGTCTTTTAATAGGCACTGCCGAACAGACATTTGGTAGCGACTATATTGTTAAAGATATGTTCTCGAATTTGCTGTTATTTATTCAGTCGAATTACTGTTCAACTGCTTCTGCTATGCAATAGTTAACAGCTTGCATTGTAATGCAGAGGTCCGGACTCAATTCTCCGGCCGAAGAGGTAGTGCAATCTGGATGGTGTAGTAGAGTTTTGGAACCCCCATATGTAGCTACCACTCCCAATATCAATCTGCCGCCATAACAGCATTACTATGTTTCAGCAGTGATACACGTGAGAGCCGGAACTATTCTAACTAAACACGCTTCACCGTCTACAGCCTGATCGTAGCTTAACATCAGGTGAAAGCGAGGTAATTCGCTTTCACCTAATGTTAAATAAAACATTACGGATATAGCGTCGTCATAAATGTCTTATCGAAAGGACTATTCAGTGTAGTAGATAAATTTGAGTCCACCGGTTCAATAAATAATAAACCAACATCTATATGTTGACGAAACGGAAACTCTACACTGTTCATGAGAGTGTGAAGGAAAATCATATATTAATAAAATCGCGACTAATTGATCCAGATCATAGGTGTTCGATTTTTAAAATATTTTTTAATTTTTATTATTATTAGTACAATCGTGCACGAAACTACTCGATAACACTATGATTTGCAACTTTAAGAATTGTAATTGAATGTTGATTGTCGTTTTACAATATCAACGCGGTGGGCGGCGCCGAGTAGGGTCTCTGAACGTAATTACGCGCGAACGATCCGCGGGAGCTGATCGAACGGATAAACCGTAGCGGGCTTTATGCTATAATCTACGCACCCATTATGGTATCTTACTTCTTATTACGATAAATTTATAACAGTTTTTGAGGTTTTATGCATTTTATTCTCATAAAGAGTTTCAACAATTCACTTAACATGAGAACATTACAAAGTTGTAAATAAAAATTAAGTTAGCGTATTAAGACTGTAGATACTAACAAAAACTATATGCAGTTATTTGTAAACGCACCGGGGCATAGATAGGTGATTACAAATCTCTATGTTCTACGCACATTGCGATTACTGGATAAAACTAACAAGACTAACAATTTATTAAAAAAAATACACATAAATATTTATAATATCGATAGGCCCGTTGCTGCAATAGTAGTTACTCTACTTCTTACACCAGGGGTCACGATTTAAATTCCCGCTCAGTACAAACACTCATATGATTAAGAAGAACATTTATGTTTATTCTAGATTGTTAAAATATATATACACATCAAAAAACTCTAAGCAACACATACAAATTTCAATTATTCAATGTGTTTTCGCATTGTCCTTAGTATTTTCTCATTTATATTATTTTTTAATGCTTCTTTGATATTAAACATCAATTCTTTTTCTTTTTTTAATAATCTTAATTAACAATAATTGCAAGTAAGTACTGTATGTACGTAGTACAATGTAAGGTGCCTTATCAACTAAACTTAAACTAAAATAAAATGGTTGTACAAAAATGACATAAATTAATACAAAATGTGGCCTCCTCTGTTATTAAGAACTTGCTTGAATCGATGAGACAGTTAATGGTATCCTGCCACAATTACTCCCAATGTAATTTTAATTTGATTAATTTGATGAATTAATTTGATTAATAATGTAATTTTAGTAAGTCAATCAGTTGTTGTGTTGTTGTCACTCCATCCAAATCCTTTATAACACGTCTCTGGAGCATTTCTAATGCATGCTCGATGGGGTTGAGGTCTGGCGATTGTGCAGGTCAAGGCAATACCAGGATCTTTTCCCTTGTCAAGTAGTCCCATGTGTGCAAAGCTATATGCGAACGCGCATTGTCATGCATCAACATGAAATCGGAGCCAAGCGTTATCCTCAACGTAATGTACAGCGTTCATGTTACCATTTACAAAAACGCGCTCAGTTTGTCTGTTCTTCACAATACACGCCCATACCATAACTGTTTAGCCGTTGTATGGATGCACTTCCTGAATGCACCTCAGTCTTTCAGTATTTCCATGACGACGGTACACACTTACCCTTCTAGTATCAGGCTTGAACCCAAATCATGACTCATCGCAAAATAAAATTTTATCCCATTTTTCCTGGATCCATGTAATGTTCCCTACACCGTTCATTTCGACGAGCGCAATTCCCGTGACGTACCGGTGGGCACCTAATTGCCCGTGGTACTCGTAGGCCATACTCATGCAGTCGTTTTCGCACAGTTTGGCAGCTAAAAATAACACTACTTGAATTTTGTAGCCTTTAACTTATCTCTCGGGCGGTCAGTTGTATGTATCGATATTGCCATGTGGTTGTACACCTTCCTCGACCTGGGTGCAACTCAGCAGGATCTCCCGTGTTAGTGTAACGCTGATGAAGACGGCAAAAAACGCTTCTGTTGACACTAAAATACCGAGATACCTTAGTTTGACTTCATCCCGGTTGCAATATCCCTACAGATCTTTGAATTTCATCTGCGTTCAAATTACGTCGCTCCATGACGTAAAAAATGTTTCAAAATCCAAAACTTATTGTTCAAAACATTTTTCAAATTATTGTTTAAATCATAAAATTAATACAGAATACTAAATTTTAATAAGTAAAGAAAACGCTTTAAAATTCGAACAAATGCATTCGCTTTTGAATTTGTGAAAAAAAAAACAAATGATACTGGAATTTTTTAACAACCAGTAAGTATGTCCTCTAGATCAAAATAGTTTACATAGGTATACCTACTTGGTAAGAAATGATACAATATTTGATTAATAATTCGAAATAGTATGTGTTGCTTAGACATTTTTTATGTGTATATTTAAATATTTATTTAAGAATATGCATAACGGCATATTGATCTCTCATAACCCATACTATGTATGCTGCTTAGCTACCTGTCTTGCACTCAGTATATTATGTATGAAAAATGGGCCAGACATAAATACTTTTTTTTTAACAAAACAAATTCGTTATAATTTTAACGTATGTAATAATATATATTTCTACATAATATCACTATCTGAAGGAACTTGTACCGAATTCTTATATTCAAATTATACGTAGAATTTAATCGAATATAATTTCGTTCAAAACAGATGGTACGAAAATTTGTAGTTAATCAAACTTTCAGCGCACTGACAGGAGAAAGGCAACGTATTGTTTTAACGTCAATAGGGTAACGGTTGACATTAATTCCACATGATAATAAGTAACAATGAGTAGCAATAAGTAAAAATGAGACAAGACATGGAGAAGCATACCGGTTCAAAATTTTACTATAAGTTGCTAGCAATTATATAACGGCCGCACCTTGACAATATGAGGATGGTAGCTAGTCAGGCGAGTTCAAAATTCCCCACCAACACCCTAACTCTATGTTGTATGTCGCCCTGGAATAGGAACAAGTACTTCCGTGTTACTAGGCAAACGATTAGTTACTGCACCACGACAGTAGTTAAATTACCATCGTAAGCGAGAACATATAGATACTTCTATGTTTTATTTATATCGTATTTAAAAAAAAAATATCAGTTTCCATACTATCAAGGAATAACAATCATCGGACGACTAAAAACAATAAAGATTTAAAACTGAGTCGGTTATTCTATAAATTGCATCAAATGTGGTATAAAGGTGGGCTTAATGTTTGCTGCGATATTATATTCATCAAGTTTGATTGCGGCAATCACTGGGCCAAGACATCTTGTGAGGGTGTGCGCACACCAGAGTTCCCTTGCCCGCTCGTCTTACGATTTACATTGCTCTGATCGTTATGCGAAACGTTTTCTTCGACCTTAGGGTGTCTACACACCGTGATTCCTCGCCGCACCTTTTTATTCATACTCCTCCGATACGGTCCGGTACGTTTTGGTGAATGACCGTCGAGAGTTGGAATTAGAATGGCAGGATTCATGGTGTTTAAACACCGGCCAATAGATTTTCTTCAACCGACATGGTTCTATATGAGTTAGTGTAATATTACCCTATCTTGATTAAAAAAAAATCAGAGTGCATCGAATTTTTTTTTTAAGATTCAAGCTGTGAACATAGGTTAGGTTAGATATATATATCGGAGAGGAGAAAACTTAGAAAGGTTCTAGATTATGCTCCATAATTTAAAAATATTTATATCTTTGTAATTATATCATAGAAATATTTCATATCATAGAAAAATATTTTGTTAAGAATGTTTTCAATTCTGATGGCTCAAATTTATGTGTATAAAATAATCGGTTTGTAAAAATTATTCTGAATATAATTTAGGGTTCGAAACAAAAGAAAGATATCGACTTTAATAATAACCAACAGCACATACGATATAATCGGCTTGACGTCTCATTCTCGAATAATTTCCTTTATTATTGACGTATCACGTGACGTATAAACGTTCACTCGCCTCGTAATTTCTGCAAATGACGTCCAATTACGCGGAGGCAGAGAGACTCCTTGCGATGCGTCAATTAGGAGTCGACGCGCACCTGGCGCACGGGGGAAGTGGTCACGATGCAACTCCTTTACCGGCTCCACCGTTGACTATCGGGGTCAGTTGCGTTGCTTGCGGGGCACCCACAATAAACATTATACACTACTCTTATCTTTATTTTACGAGCTTATTGTTTTAAATTCTCCGCTCATTATAAACCGCATGAACGGTTGAAGTATATTTCACAGAATATTTCTTCTGATAGTTTACATGTCCACCATATGCGTCAAGCGAATCTTTACTATTTTAAATCTAATGTAGAAGCGAACGTTTAAATGTTTCTGTTACTTATCAGTAGTCAAACTGCATCGAACGTCATTTTCCTACGATCCACACAAATCACTATCGTAGTTGTCGCAGTGAATATAACGTATATTAAGAATAGCCCATTTGCTACAAAAATTACATCACATCTCGAACGAAGAAAAAAAAGATATAAACTATTTATAACAGAACACAATCGTAATGATAAATAATTTCCATGTTTCAATGGTTTCAGATTCATCGAGTCCTAGGCCAAGATTGTCGTAAGGAAGCTAGGAGTCCTTGCAAAGGTGCGGCGGTACTTTACACCTGGACAGCTTTTAACTCTATATAAAGCTCAGGTCCGGTCGTGTGTGAAGTATTGTTGTCACATTTGGGCGGCCGCTGCCAAGTATTAACTGATAGCACTGGACTTGGTGGAGAGGCGAGCAAAGAGGCTGATTGGTGACCAAGACCAAGTTGGTGCCAATCTGTACAGCCTTGAGCACAGGCGCCTTGTGGCCTGTCTCGCGGTGTTCTACAGGATACATTTCGGAGAGTGTGCGCTGGAATTGTACGACATCATTCCACCATCCCCTTTTCGCCTTCGGACCTCCTGACGCACTGCTATCGTCCATTTGTTGTTGACACTTCCCGCATTCGCACGAAGCGTTTTCTTCGTCGTTCATAATACGTACAGAAAAGTAATGGAACAATTTACCTTGTGTTCCTGTCTGAATCAACGTGGGTGTCTTCAAAAGTACAGTGAATAGGCTGTTTCTAGGTTTGTGCGCCATACCACCTAAAACCACATTGTCACTTAACACCAGGTGATATTGTGGTTAAGTACAAACGTATTTAAAATAAAAAAGACGCTCCTATTATCTACTTGTGTACGTCAACAATAATGCTTTTATCACTATATTTCATTAAGGGCTATACTTATTTGTAAAAAGCATTTCTCCACCTTTCTGTCCATTGGTCGATAATAGATTAACAATGAAAGATTATTAAGTATTAATACAATCTCCAAGGAATGTAATTTGATACTGCTCTATGTGCAATTAATGTATACTTTAATAGCACGAAGAGGTATCACCAATCTTTTTTAAAAATGTATTGGAAGCAACGCTCTCTCCTTATTTGGTCATTTCTAATTATATATTGTAAATTTGTATCGTGACTCTGGGTAATATAATAAAACGGAAATATCTTGTTATATATTTTTTAATGTAATGAATTTACTATAAGGAGAACGATAACTTCGTCCAGAGAAACATCCAATAGTACATTATGAATTCAATTAATAGCAATGTAATGATGTGGGTGGTGCGTTAAGCGATGTCTGCGCTTAGCGGAAGCGACGACTGCGCTGCTAATGAGGAAGCAGTTACGACAAAGTATCCTGCGGTGTGCGAGTACTTTTATGGATGCTGTTTGCCGTCGAGCGATAACTTCTAGGTAAACTTGTATGGAATAACACAGCAATAATCCCCAAACGAGATTTTATGTTAAATGTTCCTAGTGTAATGTCGCAGTGAGGAATTTATGTAAATTAAGGTAAAGTGCAGTTCAGAGAAGTGCTCTTAAACATTTCTCTGTATTGGTTGTAAGGCTATTTGTTTTATTACTTTAACAAATATAATATATTTAACTTTGTAAAGATTCCATGACATGATGAAATTTGAAATAGTTATGACATCTAAGTAGAGTAAATGTTAAATATATTAAATCTATGTAATCACAAAGAATAGCAAGCGAAAATAACATTGTTTCTAAATTAGATATGATATACAGACATAAACATATTTTTATTTATTTTAATGCATGATGCAATATTTCGTTATCTAAGAAAACTTATATAATGCTTTTTGAAATAGATGCGTTGTTAACAAGCACATTTTTTTTTATCTCAACGGTCATCCATGGTCTGACGAGTACGGAACCATGACGTAGTCACTGACCCATCACAATGGGAGCTCCTTGACCTTAATCAATGTACACCTGTTTGGGGGAACAACGGAATAATTCCTTAGGGAATCTTAATCATGGGAATCAAGTTTATTGTGAAGGGGACAACGCGAATGTTTAGTCAGCGAGAAACACACGAATGTCGTTTCACGTACACTTGTTACACAATTATACATATTCTAAATGTTGTATGTATAATTTCTAAATAATATTCAATAAAGTTTATTCTCAAACACAGTACATAAATTTCTTAAGAATAAAATACAGTTATCCTATGAATTTAATGACGTTCTTTTTTATTACGTTACGTAGTTAAGGTAATTATTTATAACCTTAAACCATTAAAATAATCATTAAATTTACATAACATTATATAAGAAGAGAAAATAGTAACAAATATTGTTATATTAAAAAAAAAACATTTTCTCGCAGTTGCTACTGTACAAACTCCCGTCAAAAATTACGCGCCAAATGCCTCACAGTATCAATGGATGCGGCAACAAAGACTCCATTCATGCGGCGGGCACCTGTAGAGGGGTTCCCCACACGTGGCAACATATGTGTAGCCCTGACTCTCACCTGGTAGAGGAAATCTCACCCCTCACCCATGAGGGGTAGGTTTTGTTTTACTCACACATGTCACAGGCGGCTGCTACCGACAGATGCTAAAATACGTTGGCGCTGACATCGATTTCATTGTTGTAATAGTTTTAACTGGGGTTTTTGATAACTTTATTAATAAAACGGAGACTCGGCGTGAAGGCAGACCGCGAAATCAAATACTACACAGAAATATTCAAAGACATTTTAGATAACTTAGAACATAAAAATTTTCTCGATCGCATTTACTTTCATATTTATGTGTACTCAGTTATTTCTTCCATTATAAAATTTACTAGTTGTTTTATTGCATGTTTGTGTGTGTTCTGTTTTTTTCTATCTATTTATATACATTGTATAAAATGGATACAAATCAATTTTTTTTAATAACATAAAAGTAATATCTAGATGACAGATTGGGAAACACCTTATTGGAAATATAATTTTAGCTACAAATAAACTTCTTATAATTACAAAGGAGAAAGGGGGTCATGTCTAACATAGACGAAAAATACAATGTTAACTTTATTTTACATACTTTTAATTGATTTATTCATAACTGGATCAATGTAAGGGTAATGAAAAATTAAAACTTGAACTATTGCTGAACACAAATCGTAAAGAATATTTAAAGTTCGTTGAAAATTATAAACTGTATTTATTGACATTTATTGATTGTTAAAAAGTAACAACAATGTTTTTGGCTCATTATAAAATAATAAGGGCTTATACAAAAAATATATGTGAGTTTTTTTTTTATTATTTGTTCGCAGCGATGCCAATAGGTACAGCAATCAATGTTGTTGACCTCAACCAGGGCAGCTGTGTGTAGTGCTTATAACATCTGCGCGCGCGCACGAACTGTATTGTTGTCTGCATCTACCATTATTTTGATTGTTTATATTGTGTTACGTTACACCCTTTCTAAATGTCCGTTTTAATTGTACATTAGTCAAAGTATCTGCAATAAGCCGAACTTATCTGGTCTAATTCCAAACAGTGGTGTTTTAGCAAACGAAGAGATATAGGCAGTGGTTAAAATTATTACGAAAATAACTGGTAAAATAGTAACAAGATAAAATAATTAAATAAACCTAATTTGTTATGAGATGGATCTGAATTTAGTTAACACGTTGAACGCCATGGGGGTCACCGGTGACCGGCACCTGTAGATAGCTAACAATTAAAAAAGTTGTTTAATATCAACACTAATCAGTTATTCATTATTAACACTGTTAATGTAATGGTGAAAGGTTAATCTCTAGTATAGTTCTTTCATATACATAAAAAGGTATATTTATACAAAAAATATCATTATTCGAATAGTAGGATATTCACCACGTCAAATTCGTGGCGTTCAATGTGTTAATCATTTGAGTACATTTGACGAGTGCGACTCGTCATCTGTTTACTTGAGCGAAGTTACGGTGGACGAGACTGATTCGTCATCTGAATTTGAGTAATAGGCGTTGATTTTTGCGCCACCCCACCTAGTTGGCGTTGATCGCAAACAATTGCCTAACCTTTGTTTTCAACATCTTACAGTTGCAAATAATTATTATTTTATCCCTGTTTTTTTTGATACGCTATTTTAAGATGTCTGAATTAAATAAATTATTTTATGACAGCGAAAGCTATAGTTCCAATGAAGAAGATTTAAAGCTGTATGATAACAGCGATTATAGTGAATTAGAGAGTGAAAATGATGAAAACGATATGTTTTGAAAAATACCACACGGTACAAAATTATTAGACTTTAAGTTCGTTCTTATTCTTTATAAATATTTCTATTTTGTATCAATTATATATCTATTTACATTTTGTAATTCACCAATATAAGTGTATTCCCAATAAAATGTGTAATACATTTTATTATATTCCTACATATTATTCCAGATCGCAACAATTTAAATCCGTTATATATGCATAAAAGTCTCCACATAATTCAGTACTCAAAGGGTTAATAGAAGGATATTCTGTCATTATTATACATTAATTCTATAATTCTATTTTTAATATAATGTAACAATGTTATAATTAAAATATTTATTATTATTCATTCTTAGACTATTGTACATAAACTGTGACACATGTTACAATTATATTCCCAAAAAATAAGATTGATACATAATTTTGAATTTATTTTAAAAACTTTAAAGAAATGAAAAGTTTTCCATAAATTTATACGATTTAAACCAACAGCGTTTTAATGTTGATATAAAAAATAAATTATATATCAAAATTTCGATTTACTTACACAATAATAAAGAAGACCAAAGAGTATATGCAGTAAATGCGTATTGTTCAGCGATAATTGTTGTCTTTGATTATTTATTATTTATTAAAATTCATCCAGAGTCCGAATGAAAATATTGTTAAAAAAAAAAGTTTTTAAAAAAAATTAGTAGTGAAGGAATTAGTACCAAAACTTGTTGACAGCCGCGTACTCATTCCTTATATATAATATAAGGGATAGGACGACCTAAATAAAAATATTAAAACATGAAATCATCATTCCGAATATTCTCACGTTTTTTTTTTTGTTTTGGGTGCGCGGAGGATATCCGCGGCCGGACGATCAACTCATTGACTTCAGTCGGAAGGTCCACGGTTCAACGCCAGCACCACTCAACCGCGTAATTGCCTCGTTCACAATAAATTATCGACAAATCCACTACCTGTTGTTTTTATCATATTTACTCACAAACTTTTTTCATTGGAACAATCTGACAAGTATATATGTATATAATGTTTGATTGTTTTTTTTACTGCATTATACAGCCACAGTAACATAATTAATTTCCATTGTTATTGACACTACGTCATTAATAGTGATTAGAAACTGATGTAAATAAAAACTGAAAAATATGATAGCTAAAATTTAATACTAGCAAGTAATGTAAAATTCTAGGTATTGACAGGTAATCAATTTTATTTGTTTGTTGATTGATGTATATATTACTGTCTTGAAAATTTCCTAAAGATTCTTGAATTAGAATCAAATTTGTGAAAGGCTAACCTGAACAGCTTACGAACAGCCCGCAACAGCCTAGAATCTATTTTTATTATTAAAAGATACACCACGAAAGTCATGATTTTCAAAGTCAATTATTATTCTTCACCGTTCAGATAAGTATATCAAATACACTATTAATACTAGGACCATAGTTGCTATTTTACACTAGTAATCCAAGAAATTTCATAATGAATAGCCTAGGTAGTAAATTTAAAAACATTTCTAATAATGTAACAATGGGCTTATAAATTAAATTTGGACACGCATGTATTAAGAACTGGCGATAAACGATACATGAAAACATTTCCTATACTGTAAAACACATTGAATGCTACAACAAACATTACAAGCATTTATTTAGTCCAAAGTCTTTAAAACGGTCGTATCAAAACCACATAAACCTAATGTTCGAACGCGTAACACCGACCACATGTAAAAGTGCCTAAATGGGAATGTTTTAACATTGCCCGCTCTAATTCCAACCGTAAGCGTAGTGTTGTTTTTCCAACTCCATTAAAGCGTTTCGATCTAACATCTGACGACGTAAATGTATTTTCAGTACAAACAGAGAACAGGTTCACAGTGTAACTGTGGAAATTGAGCGGACTCACAGCGCGCCGCACCGTGGAAATCTGCTCAGGGAGTATTAATAGTGCAGGAAACAAAAGCCGAACGCAACACGACCGAACGCAACTTGCAATGCGTGTGGCCGAGGTCTTCATTGGAATAACGTTCAATTATTTAAAATGATGAGTTTTACAAATCGATAATAATATGTTAGGAAATGCAGTATTATGCCATGCTGCGCAGATTTATGCGAATAATTCAACAGGAGAGTATATATTTAATGGTTTGTTTATTTTTTAACAATCAAATATTTCGTTATGGCTCATTTAAATTTTGACAATGTCACGATTGTACTTGACTTCATTTAGCTAAAACAGTTATTATTGTTATTTTGACTTATGATGTATTATCAAATTTATATCAAAAACATTACATATTATTCCAAAATTATTTGATTACGTTAAAATACTTTACTTAATAATTCTAAAGCCTCCCGTGAAAATAGTTTTTTCAACATCAAACTAAACCCAAATTCAATTGATTGACGAAAAGTACATCTTAATTATTATGATACTGAGCAGTATTCCGCTAAATTGTTTATTTTTTCCAGACCATAAAATATAATCGATTAAAATCAAAATAAATAACTAAGAATAAATATTATTAAAGTTTCTTGTCCCTACTATTGTAAATTGGTCTATCATTAACTACTGCTAGCATAAGTATATTCCAATTATCTTGGTAAAGTAGTCAAATAGTAATACAGGTTTTGATACAGAGGATTGACAACTCTATTAAACGGGTCATTTAAATGACGTACTAGTAGGGTTTGGTTACAATCCAACTGCACGGGATGTCAAATGTTCATACTGTATCAGACAACCGTCTAGCAGTAGTGTGAAAAACATGAAGTAGAAGACTGACTTGCTAAAGCAATGAAAGCACACCATTCACTGAGCGTACAGAATTGTACAGGCTATAATGACAAATTAATAAATATTAAATGAATATTTTACATACATAACTCCAAAAGACATTCAACATCAACCTAACAGATCCGGCTTCTTGGTTTTAGGAAGTAGACAGTTGACATGTTTTATGCCAAAAATGCTAAAGAAATATTTGATTGCTTTGGACAGATAGCTGATTCCACCTTCGCTATATCACTGAAAAATAAATATTTTATAGTTAATGTTCTTACCGAAACAACTAAAGAGGCACGATTACCGTGAATGTAGTAATTCTTACATCTTTTCTTTTCATTCGTCATTTTGACGCACATATGTAGACAATAAGTAAGTTCTTTTGCCTACACTGTATTTAAAAGAAGGTCTATAAGTGCTATTTATTTTCAATAACCCTTTTCGAAATGGGCTCATTACACTTTCAAGCGACGTTATAGTGCCGAACGCCTTCCACGCAGTTCCTTTATTTGCAATTTAAATACGTGTCAAATAAACGTTGCCTGGAGCATTTACAATTAGGTTAGTTTATATCAACCGGCTATTATTTTAGTGGACTAATGTAAACGACAAATTATTGTCGTCAAATCATTCGATTCATGAGAACTATGCTCTAAATTAACAGTGTGAAACAATTTGATGAATACAACAACCGTTGAAAAGGATTTGCGTAAAGCTGCATAAACGTCACTCTCTCTAAATATTATTATATTCTCATCTTGTTTAATAATAATCAGTGACATTACTTTTATTTAATTAAGGTTAATTAATTAGGTATAAAACGTATGAGTATGAAGTTATATATATACTTTTTTTTTAACTTGACAAATCGGAGTTTTGAAATCGTATTTAGCTTACTTAAAAAATGAGTGGAGTTTTAAACAATGCAATCAAACCAATGTTTATGCCAAGAGTCGTGGATGTTTATATATATAAGGATAAAGGAATAGAAACGAGCAAAAAAAGTTTGAAACTAAGCTTTATGACTAAACCATAAGGTGTATGACGATTTAATATGCATTTGACGTATATGGTGTGCGCAGGCGCCGTCACCTGCGCCGCTTCCCACGGTGACTCACTACAGATATAGATATCAAAGTAGCGTTATGGATATTCTATTACTCAGGTGTCTAGGTATTTGATTTATAAAGCTTCGTATACAGAAATTGACCAATGCGTTAATGTATTAACGCGTTATTAGGATAAAAACGTAGATGAAGGTTGAATTGTAAAGAACAGGAAATTACATTTAATGATGACTTTTTCCTTAAGCAATGTTAAAATAATATTAGTATATAGTTAATCATATTATTGAATCTCAATCGAAATCTAGAATTTAAAAATAAATCTCGCACCACTAGACTCGATTTTAACGTAGCAGTATGGCATTATTGAGCAACCAGTTGTTTTTCTTCGTAAAAAAAGTGGCTTCAATCTTTTTTGTCTTTTTATTAATGCCTGTCGACATTTTATGTAATTGATTAATATTCTTATGTCCTGAATATTCTCGGAGCTATAGTCAAAATATTTTTCTTATAAAACAGCGTAAAATACAAGTAAATGAATAAATATTAAAAAAAAATCCATATTAGAATAAACCCGAACGGGAATGGAGTTGTTTGGAACTAGAGAGTACTGAAGCTAGAAATCGGTGTGAATACTTGTACCCATAAAATAAGTTATAAATATCATAAATTATAATTATGGAGTAACTAGTAATACCTTCATTTTTCCTTGAAAACAAAAATGACCAAAAAGTGCATTGTTTCAGAATTCATTGTGTTTCCTTTTTTAATGAAAAAAAAAAAAAACAAAATAGCTCTAATTCGAAACTGAACTTATTTAATTATAACGTGTAACATCGGCTCGCATTAACCTGAAGCAATAAGAACAAATGAAGACGGTCATTATCTAGGAGTTCTCTCCGCTCACGTACACCTGCCATTTGTTCTCACGATTTCTTCTCTTTTGTAACTGTTAGATGATAATTATGGGAATGTTAAATTTTTCTCACATTCAACATAAGCAAACTACACAGAGATAGAAATATTATGAATTGCAGGCATGTTTTAACAGCACACGATTCGTGTCCTTGCAACAAAAGCTGAAAAATATTTCTGGAGAAGGGGTAAATATAGTAATTTTATAATTGTTTAATACATGCATATATCATATATTAAATTATATATTTAAGTGGAGACAGAGAAGGAATAAATTATTCGGGAATAATTAAAATTTTATTATCACTACTGATAATCATTAGTCCATTGCTGAACTTAAATCCCACTAATGATTTCCTAAAATTAGATCAGGGCCGTTATGTATTTACTGAATTTCAGACAAACTCGCTTTTCACTTTTCTCTCTATGTGTCAAGTATTATTTTAGAGTTTGTTTCACGACTTTTTGCGAGGCAGTATTTTTAGCTAATTTCGTTGACAAATTGTAAGATAATTTGTAACATTATATAACAAGTCCAAAGTCAAATTAAGTCATACTATATATAAAAATGTAAAATGTTTATAAATCGAAGAATTAACATTACCTCTCAATAACTAATTTTGGCAACGATAAGGTAAAATGCTATAACGCAAAAACTCTTGTAATTAGAAAAAGGTAAAAATATGGAAACAGGTTTATAGTTACGAATTATTAAATAGTATTTTGCATTATCCTAAATAAATTGAATGGTACCTCTGAAGTGGGACATTTGCCTGCTTAGACATGTTTGATGGACTATTTTTGAAATACAAATTACAGATCAATGGAAAGAGATTAATCTTAATCTAAAAAATTAATTAAGGATCCAATTAAATAACATATAGTGTTAAAGCAAATTGTTTGCTTTATTAAAAGTTTTCATAGCTAAAAGCTATAATAGTATTGCATTTTAACTGTATATTCATTGTATAAATTACAGCAAAGGTAAATAAGTAAACGCCAACAAGGTAAATGCCACAGTAAAAATTACATTGTCATAAATAAATCATATAGTAAATGAGCACGAGATTAGCGCACAGAAGCTGGTTGTGATTTCCTAAGGCGACGCAAGCACCTGTCCTCCGTTCCCACACGTATGTTACACAATAAATTACTTTTTTATTCATTTGCAATACATTTAGAACCTCTGCCAGGATATTGGCAATGTTTAATAAAACTCGAAGATTAAAGTCGTTGTTACTTTCATTATGTTTAAACATTTGGTTTAATTATTATTGTTTAGACAATTGTGCACGGATATTTTTCGACACTCATGTTAGTTACATCCAGTGGCGTGCCTGTAGGACAAATCCAAGCGATGTGCGCATCTACATATAAAAAAATATTAATACATGACGTAATTTTTCTATTTTTTTTTCCTCTTTCAGGTCGTGTTTCGAAGTTACAACAATTATCATTTATTAATTTTATTGCACTATATTGCTTAAATGGGGTATGTCAGGCTTTCAGGCTTGTATGGGAGTACCGCTATTGGTTACCTTATTAATTTATTATGAAAAGGCAACCCATAACATATCTCCAACTTCAAAAAAACGTTTACGTGGTAAAAGTTTTTACTGGTTAATTTTTTTAATTCTAACTCGAAAACTAATTTGATAGTATTATATTAATAAATACACTTTCCGTTAATGCTTACTGAATATTCTGATAAATATTGTACTATTGCAGATAATTTTAAGGTATTGGACATGTATAATGATTTTTTTTTATTTTGTGCGAGGCCACTGTCTGTACTTCGTATAAACCTGAGCCTAAAAAAGGGATATGTTCTAGGATGGAAAGCAAGAAAAATGTTTAAAGTCAAATAAAATTGGTGTCAAACAGGCAAAAGCATTTTAAAATAGATAGGGCATCCTACCACTTCGCCAACAACTTCAAGCATTTTTGGGAAAATACTAATAAACTTTATGTCAAGTCGTGTTTGCCAGTTTCCGTTAATGGGGTCAATGACATTAAGTTATTTGCAAACAATTTTAAAAATTATTTAACCGTAAACAAAATATTTTTTTTGCCCTAAGCAAACTATGAAGTAAAGCTTGATCTTGATCTAAGTAAGGCTTTTGACTTAGTAGTATATGATCTTCTAGGGGAGAAACGAGTAAACATAGGGCTGCCTGTGGAATTAATTCACTTATTTAAAAATTGGTACCAGAGTCAGACAAACGTTGTAAAATGGTCCAATGAATTGTCAGATGAATATCGGTAACCATTGTTTAACTTATATATATATACCAGCTTATCGTGAAGCTCAGCACATGCAGGTTGTTCTATAGATGGAATATGTGTTAACAATATTAGTTATGCGCATGACATGATTCTGCTGTGCCCCTCGATAAGTGGGCTAAGAAATTATTGACTATTTAACAGAAAATTTATCTAAAAAGAGTAAGGTTTTACTATTTAAATCCGGAAAATACACTCCGCAAAATATACCACCTATAATAGTAAAGGGTCCATGTTAAATATAGTAAGGCAAGTTAAATATATAGGATACATACTAACAGATGCTCTGTAGGATGACAGCTATCGACGGAGAACGCAGGGCGTTGTCTATTAGATCCAATATATTACAGATACATAGGATTGCACGATATACTGGTGAAGTAAAATTACACTTATTTAAATCTTTTTGCCAACATTTTTACACGATCAGTGTGTGGGCTTTATTTACTGAAACTCTACAGAGTCTTGCGAGTGTAATATAACAATGCTTTTAGGATGCTGATGGAGCTGCCTAGGGTCTGTAGTGCATTGGAATTGTTCATGCTGGTCCGCACTGACAGCTTTTATGCTATCAGACGTAAAAGAATAGCCTCCCTCGCCAGTCTCGGGGCGGCTCCAATGGAATCTAAAGCTATTGGCGCCAAATATAATAGTAACCTCCTAAAGACCTGGGTATCAAGTATTTTAGATATTATTAATTAAAATAAATAAATGTCACATGGTATACACAATACATGCATAGGTTAAGATTATACTAACACAATTTATGAGTGTTTTGTAACTTGAAAAAAAATGATTATTATTACTATTAGAATTAAAGTAGCAGAAATTTTCACGTACCTGTAATCTATGCAGTGAAGCTAGCCAACATTATTCATGCCTACTTGGAACACAGAGATGTCATTGGTAATTCGCGTTGCATACCAATTTAATTAAAATAAAACTCTTTTACCCTTTACAAAGGGAAAGCGATACAATTCAGTACTGTACTTCCAATGGTGGCCTTATTAATATCTTTCGATACGGCATCGTTAAAATACCTCGCGATAATGTGCATAATTTTCGGTGAGCGGTGTGCGGATTGAGAGACGGGCGCGGCAGCACCTGCCCACGGTTCCCACGCCGTGCTGTGGTCAACAACCACTCCGGTGTCAACAGCGCTCAGTACGTCAACATCCGTGTTTTTTTTTTAATCATTTGGTTTTTACGCCCCACCGTAGTGATATCCGTACGTTATAAGATGCAAATTAGTTACGCGTATGACTCAAACAAAGTTCAAGCGCTGCAAAATTTAATAACGTTTCATGTTACTACATGAATTTGTATTATAATGCATTATATGAAAATCATGTATGATTACAGGTATGTAACTTCTATACATGAAACGCAATGTTATGGAGGATTTTATTTTTAGTTTTTAGTTTTTCCTTTCGTCGCAAAACTGGTAATAACGACAACGGTCAAATGGCAGACTAACTATTTAAAACTATAAGATTATTTGGGCTTTTGAAGAAAAAGAACATCGGAAAATTTAATGTCCACTGGTGAGCTTAGTGATTCAGGAATCAATATTTTGTCATGTGTTATCTAAAGCTAAACACAATCTAAAATATATTAAATCACATTTTTGAAGTTTTGATTATCAACGGGGTGCAACGATTTACCGGTTGTCTTATAAGGCAGAGGTCTCTTGCATCTTCGTGGTGTAGTGGATTACCCGTTTGCCTTGCAATGCGGAGGTCCTGGGTTTGATTCCCAAGTCACAGAAGTAGTGGAATCGGGATGGTGGTAGGGTTTTCCAAACCAGCTTAGCTAGCTGCCACTCTCAATGTCAATCTGTCGCCATAACAGCATTACTGTGTTCCGGAAATTATACACTTGAAAGCTAAACGTATTCTAGGTCAACAAGCTCTATTATCTACAGTCTCATTCTCGCTTAATATCATGTGAAATCGAGGCAAAGTGTTAACCATAACATAACAAAAAACAACTATAACCTTGTCACATCAAAATTAATAATAACAATTAAGTTTATAATATCCATTACCGACGTGTTCATTATCGGCGCATAGGAATTCTTGCCGCGGTTAAAGAAAAAAACAGTATAAAAACCGAGGCAAGACATGTTTTCAATAATTTAACATACAGTATATGAGCTCAATGTTATTTTTTATCGTCGCGGATCCGTTAACTTGTACCGTAAACACTGACTGGTTTACCTACCGTATATTCATATAAAATACTGAAATGTCCGGGATTCGGTGCCTGAGTGTTGGCGGTTCTTTAATTTCATGCAATTTGTACCGTGTGTGGTCCGAAAATGAGTTTATAAGGTATTTCGGGTAGCTAACTTAATGACATGGTCTCACGGCAGGGAATTACGAGGTAAGACTGTGTTTTGCAAGTGTCCACGATTACTCGCCGTGTTCTGTAAAGATTTGTTCGAACGTCTAATTAATTCCTACTTAGTACTGTAGATGCTTTAAATTTTGTGGTTTTCATAATATTAAGCAATAACCTCGTGTTACACTATTTTTATTGATGTTATTATAATAATATAAAACATTTGAAATTTTAGAATGGATGTACAATGTCAGCCTAACATTGTTATGAAAATTACTGCGACTCATTAAAGATATCATTTTTCAGGCTTGAAAGATATTCTATACAATGTAATAATAGTAATGAGATATCCATAGTTTATCCAAACTTTTTGCGTTAGTCATCAAAAGCAAAATATATAATTTATTATGAACACAATTCGACGTACAAAGATTATAATGTCCGGCTTATTTAAATGCGCAAATGATTCTGATTTTCAAAAAGTTGTCCGATTTTTGTTTTAAACTAATCGACAGTGGTTTTAGAGACCTCACCTCAGGGATATAAGTTTATTGTCATATACTATACAGAAAACCACTGGCAAGCTATAAATACCGATGCATTTATGTCTTTCGATAAAGTCAACCTTTCAAAGTTGTAACTTAACGACCATACGGTTTCTTTGTTTCTTTTCCTTGCAAATGAGGCGAAACGAGAAGGAACCTTGAGATCGGAACTTGTGCGGACTTGTAAACCGCAGTGGACAACCACTTAGTGACATCGTCCTTTTGTCAGCTTCGCTGCAGGTGTGTGCTGACGTCACGCACCTCATGAGAATATCCCGCCGGTTGTCCTTCTCACGCCTCCACAGTACGACAATCGCAAACCAGTTCCAGCACTGAAACAGGCGTATAAGTGCCGTTAATACAGCCTCGACGCCGTGAAGTGTTGGAAAAAGAGCCCGGCTCCAGACTGGTTTAAATCCAACTGGTACAGTTGTGGCAATGATGATACAAACGATATTAGTAAACACGATTTAGGAATACGCGATCAGGAATGTAAAATAAAAGTTTTTGACTACGTTGAAGGAATCAAACACGATGAATTCAATCTAATAGCGAATTTTAAATTAGACCCTTAAACTGAAATGACGAGTCCAGCTAGTCATGAGCTTGCCGACACTAATTATGTTTTCAAATGTATGTATAACAATAAACATAAATGTGTGGATCAAATATTATTTTCATTCTTCCTTTTAATACTAAAATAGTTGAATTCTATGCCTGAGCAGTATTGACTGAAAGTAAATTGCGGTTCAATGGGTAAAATATATATAATATTATGTAGACTTCGACTGCCTCCGTAGCGCAGTGGCTTACCCACTTGCCTTCTAACGCAGAGGTCTCGGGTTCGAATAATGGGCTACAGGTGTTGTGGAGTCTGGATGGTGCTAGGGTTTTTCAGAACTACCTGGTTAGCTATCACCTTCAATGGCAATCTTCCGCCATAACAGTACTGTTGTGTTCTAACATCAGGTGAAGTCGAGACCAAGTGTTAACCCATAAACGATAAACAAAATCTCTTAATCGCATCCTTGTAGCTGCAATTTTTACAAAAGGAACAATAAGTTAATGTGTCGAACTACCCACGCTCGAATTCAATTCAATAACGAATCAAAGTCACCCTGTTTAATTTGTACAAATTACCATAAAATCAGTCCCACGACGGTGTCAATTGTTAGCGGGGGCGGCCGTGAGGGAGCGCGCACGGATGTGGCGACGATGCGTGAAATCTATTCCAATCCCTGTGACCTGTGAAAACAGAGATTGTATGCTGTTTATAATGCTGTATATTATTTTAATTAGAATATATCACACTGACAGATCGCAATAATTCACGAAATTAAAAGATGGAGAACGATATTAGAACATGAATTAATTTTAGTTTTCTTTACTATTGCGCAATAACTCTTGTAATGTAATTTTAGCATCATTAAACTTTTATAGTGTTATACCTCATATTGCATATATTATTTGGGTAGTAAAAGTAATAATGCTTTCCACAGTTGACAGATCCCACACTTGGATACAGTTTAAAAAGTTATTTCCACCGAGAAATTTACATCACAAATAAACTATGTAACGAAAGGTGGAAAAGTCAAATATATGGCGACGGAAGTAGTATCTAATGTCATTTTCATTGAAAATTTAACTAATGTACTGTAGGTAGCTAGAAAATGAATTTTTATATTTTTTATAACTAATCTATATTAACTATTTGCAAAATCATAAACCAATAAACTATAATTCAATCATAAAAAAATACTGTAAATATATTTTAATACTGTTTTCGTCCAAAATTTCATTACTTTATCTTTTGAAAGATTAGGTTCATCTGTCCACCTTTTAAGCGGTCTTCGTGCTTTTGGCCCTTACTGACAGCCGCTCACACGGTGACTTTCCGTATGATTTAATATTAGTTCTTCAAAACATGAGTAAAAAACTCAAAATAAACTCTACGAAAATGTTCAATAAGCGGTCATATCAGTTATAAAGCGATCTCTTTCAGACATACAGGATACGACAATGACCACTTATCACTGCACTTATCATCATGAATCTCCTGGTTGTTTGGACGCTTAAAAAATTCCCAAGTATGTAGAGTTTATTTTATATTATTCATTTAAAATTATCGACATGTCTCCATTTGCGACTTGCAGACATTAGTCGTGACCACAAAATGTAATAAAACAATAATTATGAATCACACGATTAAGTAAACAGCTCAATACAACAAGACATTGTTTAAACTTCCAACGAATAACAATGCCAGTTGCATTTTTATTGCAGTACGACATTATTTGTTATTGTGAAGCGCCGCATATCATGAAGTACTAATAACGTATATTGTGTCTTCGCATTTAAACATAAGATATAATTTAAAATAAAAAACAAGGATTACTGATGCCGGATGAAATAATCTTGTACCCGAAGAAAAAAGGCCGTAGAAATGGTAGTGTTATAATTTTAACACAAGAATCTATAACATCGTAGCTCCCGAACGCCTCATCTGGTATTTATTTAGATTTTTATTTATAAAACGTTTGTAGTTTTTCAGTATTTTTTATTATATTAACTAAAAGTTTTAAATAGATTTCAGCATAATTATACCTTAAAAAGGTTTTTGTTATTGGTAAAAACGATTTGGTATTTTAGATTTAAATATTAAAAGAACGATTATTATTAAGTTTGCATTTAAGCATATGAATAGGCGATTCAAACTTAATTTGATTCGTTGACGATACAGTAATTACAATGTGCAATCACGCAACATGCCGCTCTTTGATACACCCGAGAACACCGTGAGTCAGACATCGGATACGGCGTCAGCCGGTAATCGAACCCGGGCCCTCCGCACGTCGCGTACGTTCCCTGCGCTCCGTTGAACAGACGGAAGGCCGGATGACAGTACTGATTTGCGTTACGCTCTGATGCGCGCGACGCACGGGATTGCAATCTGCGCATGCCATGTTCCGCACGTCGTGGCCACTAGCATCAACAAAAAAAAATAATATTGAATATTTATTTTTAGAATAAAACCTCCTTGAAAAAGGTTAAAACTTTTAAGTGTTAATTAGAAGATAATTAATTGTCATCACACCGGGGCAGACTTACGTGGAAATTAAATAAATAATTGAAAACCTCAACATTAGCATAATTCTGTTTTGTATTGGTCATTGAATTTCAATCATCGTCGACTATGAAAATATCGAAATCGTATCTAATGATATTATCGATAGCATCACATTTAAGCAAAAAACCTGTATCGATTATATACATATATATATATATATAT